>PVJN01005576.1:0-81315 GCA_004026805.1 Lasiurus borealis | reverse complement strand
GTGGTGAACTGACAAGGGCTTTGTTCTTGAAGAGGCAACACAGCGCTTCCAGACTCTTGCCCCTGCTCCAAGCAGGACGCCTCCTGAATATTCAGGAAGGTTCTGAGGTCTCTCTGCCTGCAGTGCTGCTTAGGGAAAACAGCAGTGGAGTGGGAGTTAGGAGGCTGCAGACTTTGTGACCCTCGCCAAAACAAACAGCATAGAATGTTAGAAGCAACTAAAATCGCCAGTAGAGCTTTTAAACAGTACTTGGTCTCCATCCCCATGTTAGACAAACTGAATCAAAATTGCTGAGGGTGGGGCCCAGGAAATGGTATGTTTAAAAAGTGCTCCTGCCCTGGTTAGAGCATCAACCCACAGACTGAAGGATCTAGGGTTTGATTCCTGGTCAAGGTCACGTGGTACCTGGGTTGCCTGTTTGATCCCAGTCCCAGTTGTCAATAGAAAAAAATATCCTTGGGTGAAAATTAACAACAATAAAAATGTGCTCCAGATTCTAGAACACAAGCAGGAATTGCCAATCACGACACAGTTGCTCTCTAGGTCCCGTCTACCTTTGGTCTTATCAACACATGGGATTTCTTGGAGAATTCTGATCCAGCATTCTCAAAGACACCTCTGCAGCAGGCCCAAAGGTAACCTAAGGAGTGAAGTGGGCCACAGTTACTCAGCTGTCTTGAGACTAAACACAGCACCTGCCAAGTTATGCTGTTTTTAAGAGACTGAGGAAAATATAAATGGCCAGATCCAAAGCATCTGCCAGCTACACATCGGCAGCAGGCCCCACCTTGAGACCTCTAATGAATAGCAGATTCCAGGCCCCCACAGATGGATAGTTCACTGGCCTGTAACGCATGACACTTGCACATGACATGCACCATTTCTCTTTTGATTCCTCATCAGAAGCCACAGGAACAAGGTGGGCATTCAATAAAGGCTGCATGGAGGAATGAATGGGGGACAGATAAGCATGAACGGGGAGTGGGTAAACTCCAAACATCCCAATTTCACACCATGGCTATTGAGCCCTTGAAATGAGGCTGGTCCAAATTGATGTGTGCTGTAACAGTGAAATACACACCACATTTCAAGGAAGGAGAGAGAACACAATTTAAAATTTTCATGAATACATTTTATATTAATTAAATGTTATAAGAATATATTTTGAGTATATTTTGAATATATTGTGTTAAATAAAATATATTACTAAAATTAAATTCACCTGTATCATTTCATTTTCTAATGTGACTACTAGAAAATTTTAAATATTATACTTCTTATTAGAAAGTAAGTGCTGAGCTATTATACTTTCTCTTTCCTTTCATGTATGTAACTGTGTCCTCCTTGTTCATGATTTTTCTTTTAAGATATTTCTCCACTAAAAGCTATCCTCCTCTCTTCCTCTCTCCTCTTCATCTTCTAGTATAATGATATCATGGGACATGGAGAGGGAGTAAGGTTTGAGATAAAAAATTACTTTTTCTCCAGGCCTTGAAAGGTATACTATTCCCATCTCTGACCCTCTGCTCAGAGTGTTTCTTGTAAATAATCAGGGCAACTATCTCAGCTCCCTCCCCCCAAATTTCCTCTGGCTGGATGCCCTTCTATTTGCCACTCAGGGAACTCTTACTCATCCTTCAAGTCCCAGGTCAAATGCTGCCTCCTCTGTGAAGCCCTCCCTGATCCACTTACTGGAATCAGGAGTACCTCTTTGCCTCTCCCAGTGCTCAGACCATACTGTGATTGCAATACTTCTCCAGGGGATGTGTGTGATCTTTTGACCAGTTGGTTTCTTTCACGAGTCTCCTTGAGCACAGGGCTGGTCAACTCTTCTCTGTGCTGCCAAGGCCTGACTGAGGATCTGACATGTCCAGTAAATGCTGGGTGAATGAATGGATAGATTTCTCCACCAAAGGGAAGTGTCTTTATTCATTCCTTCTTCTCCTCAACAAACACATCCTGAGCACCTACTATGTATCAAGCATACCAAGCCCAGTCTAGGCAGTGAGAAAAGCAGACAAAAAAAGGTTGCTCTCAGGGGCTTCTATGCTAGTGTTAGAAAGTGCCTAGCATGGTTCTGATGCCTGGATGTTTAATAAATATTCACAAATGTTGCTGCTGGAGAAGAGGAATGGTGGAGGCAGGGAAGGAAGGGAGGTAAGCTCCTGAGCCCCAGAAGCCCATCCTTCTGGAAAGCACAGGCCTTCTCTTTACTGCTGCTCTCACCAGGGATTTCCTTAACAGAGTCGTTACAACCCTTGGTGCACATTGCATGCCAAAGGCTTTAGGAGGTGCAATAACAGTGTGACAGCAGTATTTATTGGTTCTGATAGAGACAGAGGAGGCTCTGAATTGACCAAAGCTCGGCTTTCACTTTTCTTACAGGCAGAGCAGAAGTGACCAAGGAGATTGGTAAGACTTTCAGAATCACCTAGAAAGAGTAACCATCAAAAAAAAAATGTTGACATCTTTGCATTCGTTAAACAAGGGCTCTCTGTCCCTCAGTAGCACTGAGTTTTGTGGAAGAAACATAGATTATGAGATACAAACCAGGTGGGACAAAGGCCCCCATCACATCTTGTGGGAGTGACAAGCTCAGCCCACACAGAACCAGCTCTGTTCTCCAATCTCAGAGGACTCCACTATCCACATAGGCACTATAGACAGAAACCAGGACGAAACCGTGTTGCCTTTTTACCATGCACATGTGGTCAGGCACAGAACCTTGTCAGTTACTGAACCTTGTCAGGTATTGACTCTTGTCAGCTCTTTTTCCTACACATGTCTCGCCATCCACACTGCCAGAGCCAGTGTCCAGCCCACCTCCATCATGCACTGGGCTATCAGGAGGCCTCTCTGATCTCCATGGGACATGGTTCCTACTTCACCTCACTCCAATGTTCTGCAGAGGCCACTCGCCCTGTTCAAATCCAAAGATGAATATTCTCACATGAGAAGAATGTAAGAAAGCCCTCACTATCTGGCCCACATTCCTAATTCTGAGGGTTGTTAGGAGGAAGGCCGATGCTGGGTAAGCTATCTAGAAGGATGGCATATCAGGGAATAAGTCTTGGAGTCAGGATACCTTTCTCATTTGCCACTGGCTTCAAGTCTCTAATCTGTCATTCCCTTGCTTTGTTATCAGAGACAAATTGGTCAGGATCTTTGGTTCGAATTAGTTCACATCATCTGTATAAAGAAATAATCATACAGCTCTACAGTATAGATTCTCCTTGCCTATGTACTATATACTTTACTACTGAGAATACAGAATATAAGCCATGTACAGCATTCAGGCTAGTACCTAGCACAAGTTTTCAAATTGGAGTTAGCCAGAAAGATTACCTACAGATAGTAAGTCTTTGTCTCCTTAGGGAAGACTGTCATTCATATAGAATCCCAATCCTATTCTTGATGAAACATTGCATTATATCTGAAAGCTCCAGAGCCTGTATTACCGTCCCCAAAATCAATCACGTTTGTGACTGAGCTGAGGTCATCAAACTCCTTCTAGTGGGAACCTGGATTATCCTTTCTCGTCCCATCATGTGAGTGCCAGAAATTACCAGCATTTTTAGGCTTTGAGCTTCTTTTTTATTTATGTTTTCTTTTTTTTTCTTTATTGATTTTTAGAGAGAGAGGAAGGAAGAGGGAGAAATAGATGAATAAGCCTGCAAACTGGGCATGTGCCCTGACCAGGAATCTAACCAGCGACCTTTGGTTCGTAGGACAATACCCAACCAATGAAGCCACACTGGCCAGGGAAGCTTTGAGCTTCTTAACATCAATGAGAAGAAGGAAACATAATCAGATATATGGTTCCCAGTGCTGAAGAGAGAAAAACGGAAGCATTTAGAAAAAGCATAAACTACTCCGGTAGTAGGACCAAAGAAAATGTTCTCCCCTTTGACCTCAAAGAAAGAATTTGGTATAATACAGGTGACAGCAAAGTTTTCACTACAGGGCTTGGTTATGAGTAGTTTAGGCTTTGTGGACTATAATATAACTAGAGGCCCATTGCACAAAGAGATTCGAGGAGTCTGTCATCTTAGCTGCAGACTGCCATCTTCGTTTTTACTGCAGACTCGGGAGTCTGCAGTCTTGTCTTCACTGCGGAACTCCGCTCCTGTAGATCCCTTTGCCCCCTGCCCTCCCTCTCAAAGCAGGCACCCTGCACCCCTTGGCCACTCCACCCCTGGAGCAGCTGGATGGCCACCATCTTTGGCCTTCTAATTTGCATACTCACTTTGATTGGCTGTGGGCAATAGTGGAGGTACAATCAATTTATATGTTTCTTAATATTAGGTAAGATATCTGTCCTTGCCAGTTTGGCTCAATGGATAGATTGTCGGCCTATGGACTGAAGGGTTCTGGGTTTGATGCCAGTCAGAGCATGTGCCTTGGTTGCAGGCTCCTCTCCAGCCCAGGTCCTGGTCAAGACTCATGCAGGAAGCAACCAATCAATGTGTTTCTCTCATATTGATATTTCTCTCTTTCTCTTAACACTTTCTCTAAAAATTAATGGAAAAATATCTTCGCATGAGAAATAATATATACATATTAGAGACCTAATGCATGAAGATTCATGCAAGAATGGGCCTTCCTTCCACTGACTGCCAGCACTGCCTTCACTCCAGACGGAGCTACCTTTCTGCCTTCTCACGCTGCCCAGGGGCCGGGAGCTTCTGGGAAGGTGTGGAACCCCTTTGTCATCCCCATAGTGAAGACACAAGCATCCCGCCCCACCCCTAGCTGCTCGGCACCTACGTACACAAATTAATCTGCCATCTTTGTTGGGTTAATTTGCATACTCACTCTTGATTGGCTGGTGTGTGTCATGAAGGTATGGTCAATTTGAATCTTTCTCTTTTATTAGTGTAGATTGTCTCTTTAGGAAAGACTGTCATTCATATAGAATCCTCTTCTTGCTACGGATGTGTGTGTGTGTATATATATATATATATATATATATATATCCCCTATATATTAAAAGGCTCATATGCAAATTGCCCCCTCGACTGGGAATTTGGGGTCAGCCAAACACCCATGGCCCATCCCCTCATCTGGCTTAGCCTGACTGCCCCAATTAGGGCGGATTGGTTGGACTCTACCTCTGTATGAGTTGATGCACCAGGCCTTTAGTATGTATCTATACTAATAAAAGGGTTATAGGCAAATGGTCAGGATGCCCTCACATGTAATGAGAGGGTGGATGGGGGCTTGAAATGTCGGGGACTTGCATCATGCCATCACAATCCATCACCAGGAGGCTTCTGTGCACCTGCGCTGGTGGTCTGGAGGCCCCCGTATGGCCCGGCTCTACACAGCATGGAGGTGGGACCCCCGACTCCAGCTTACCTCTTTAAGGCAATCCATTGAGAAGACGTGAATGGGTGGGTGGGGCCTATCTCTTTGGGGCAATGGATTGTGAGGCTCCTGCACTGTGACAGGGAATACATAGGCTAGGCTGGGGGACGCCCCCCACCCGGGTGCACAAATGTTGTGCACCAAGCCACTAGTGTGTGTGTATATGGGTGTGGCCACTAGTATGTTTGTGTGTGTGTGTGTGTATAATATATATAATATATATATATATATATATATATATATATATATATATATATATATGTGTGTGTGTGTATGTATATGTATTATGTATCCTATTTATTCAAAGAGAAATATGCAAATTGATCATACCTCTGATCAGAGTGAGTATGCATATTAACCCAACCAAGATGGCTATGGCTACAGAGAAGCAGGAGGGAGGCTTGGGTTGCTCCTGGTGATGAAGGAAGCCAAGCTTTCTACACACCCTGGCCATCCAGGCCTCTGCTTAAGGCAACAAAGTTTCAATGGCTGCCAACATGAAGTGAGCAGAAGACTTGGCTCTGCTCCAGGCTACAAAGTTTTAATTGTAGAAGATAAATAAATCCCAGATACTAGGGCCTCTGCTGGGGTCTCCAGGAGGTGTGGCCAGCCTGCAAACCACCACAGGCCCCTTGCCCAGACCACCACACACCCCAAGGGAACACCCACCCTGATCCAGAACACCCTTCAGGGCAAACCAGCTGGCCCCCACCCATGTACCAGTCCTCTATTCTTTCTAATAAAAGAGTAATATGCAGATTGACCATCACTCCAACACACAAGAGACTACCCCCATGTGGTCAAAAGATCCTTCCCCCATGTGGACACAAGATGACCACCACAAGATGGCCAGGAGGGAGGGCAGTTGGCAGGAACCAGGCCTGCAAAGGAGGGAAGTTGTGGGAAATCAGGTCTGCAGGGAGGGCAATTAGGGGTGACCAGGCCAGCAGAGGAGGGAAGTTGGGAGTAACCAGGCCTACAGGGGAGGGCAGTTAGGGGCAAACAGGCTGGCTGGCAGGGGAGCAGTTAGGCATCAATCAGTCTGGCAGGGGAATGGTTAGGGGGTGATCAGGCTGGCAGGCAGAAGTGGTTGGGGCAATCAGGAAGGCAGGCAGGTGAGCAGTTGGGAGCCAGCAGTCCTGGATTGTGAAAGGGATGTCTGACTGATTGTTTAGGACTGAAGTAGGATAGGGCCTAAATGAGCAACTGGACATCCCTCAAGGGATCCCAGATTGGAGAGGGAGCAGCAGGCTGGGCGGAAGGACACATTTCTCCCCCATTCTCCCGCCCCATGCACAAATTTTATGCACCAGGCCTCTAAGTCTGCTACTCAATTCTGTCATTGCAGCTCAAAAGCAGCTACATAGCCAATATATAAACAAATGAGTCTAACTGTGTTTTAATAAAACTTTATTTACAAAAATAGGCAACTGGGCCATGGGCTATAGTTATCTGACCCCTAGTATCCTATAATGAACCATTTTCCAGGAGTCTGACTTTACCTCTTTGAAACTTAGTTTTCCATACCAAAAGATGGAAACTGATTAACAAAAAGATAGATACAGAGGCAGTAAAGCATCAAACAGATTGTCAAATTATAGCAGGAAGTTTAAGGAGAGGTGGGGTAGATAAGAGATCAATCAAAGGACGTGTATCTATGCATATAAGCATAACCAATGAACATAGACACTGGGGAGTTGGGGTATGCCTGGGAGGGAGGGGGGGGCAATGGAGAGATATGTATACATGTAACACAATAAAAAATAAAATAAAAAATAATAATAAAGATGGGAGTCACTGGCTTGAGTGAAAGAAGGCTTAGCCAATGATCATTTGGGGAATATAGATTTTCAAATTTGCCTACTCACTGAAACTTTTTGGTAACTTCCAAATCAATACTCATTACACTCCTGTGGCCTCTCAGGGACACACGCAGAAATGGGAAATATGAGTTTCAGAAGCACATGTTGCCCGCTGAGGTCAGACTAGGCGATGCTCTTGGTTCTTTTCCCAGCTCTCACACTGCAAACACTATTCTTTTCATGGTCTATTTAGTATCACATTACACATTTTTTGTTGGTGATTTTGCTGTTTAAAATGACCCCAAGCAGTGCTGAAGTGCGATCTAGTGTTCCTAAGCACGAAGGCTGGGATGGGCCTCATGAAAAAATATGTGCATTAGATGAGCTTTGTTCAGCACGAGTTATACCACTGCTGGCTGCGAGTTCCATGTTAACGTATCACACTACGTATTTAACAGGGGGCTTTTAAACATAAATACACCTGAAAAAAGATCATGTATTGATCAGCTGATGAAAATGTAATCAGAGGCTCGTAGAAACACACATTTATTTTTCTAGGAGCAATAGTTCACTATTCACTCATTCAGTGTTCATGGCTGTTGTATACAACCTAGGAATGCTGAGACTAGCCTGGGTATAGACATGTGATTCAGAGTTGCTGCTAGCAGTAATGCTGTTATCAAACTCTCGGTTGATAACATGCTGTGACGTGCTACTATTACTAATTAATCACAATAGCCTTAGCTCCTCATGCTGCAATAATGCCACTGCTAATTAGCCATGTTTGTTTAATTCTATTTGTATTATTTAACAAGAATGCTCTATTGCTGTTATGAAGTGGTTGTATCCAGAGTCAGCTAGAGAATGTGTCCTTATCTTTCCCCTTCTCTTCCCGAGGGCAAAATACCAAAAATAAAGCCTTTCTACTGCCTGTCTCCCGGGGGGCTTCTACAGACAAAAGCAGACATAAGTGCCGGCTGGGGCAGTGACTGAGCAGAGATGAGAGCAGCTCCTCTCTGGAGAGGAGCAGAGATGAGAGCAGCTCTGCTCTCTGGGGCCTTGCAGCTGAGCCCCTTCTGGACACTGACCTCCTAAGGAGCCTCACCTATCCAGGAGACTCAGCAGCAGCACCCTCACTCCCTGTTGCCCTGCTTAAAATACCAGCCTGGTAGTTATTTGTTTTCTCCCAGACAGATGCCAATGATGGGGAGCTCAGAAAGAGGCGACGGCTCAGATCTGATTGACAAGGGCTGCTGAACAAGGGGCCTCTGTGGCATGTTTAATGAAAAGGCCACTAGATTTTTATTGCATCTATTTGGTTTTAGAGTGTCGTGTAAAAAAACAATTCCACCAGCAGTTTTAACTGCTTCTGGGCCTTCTCTTCTCCCTATGGCTCCCTGGGTGTCTTCTCTCCCCATTTTTCCTTCCTCTCTCTCTCCCCAGCAGGTTTCACTCCAGATTTTCTTGGGTCTCACACAGAAGCAAAGGCTCACAGAGTCCTGCCAGCTCCTTCTCCCCATCTCTTTCTCCCCAGCATCCAGCACTGCCGCCCTACAGGCTAGCATCTCCTCTCACCTGGTCACCTGCAAGAGCTTCTAATACTGCTTTCCTCAGTTGTTCATGACCAGAGGGTGCTTCCGGTCAAGGGACTTTTGGAAGCATGTGGGACAGAACTGGGTTGCTAGCAATGAGCGGGGGAGAGTATCTGGCACTTAGTGCCTGGGGGATGGCACAACATAGAATGTCCCCAATGATTTCATTCCCTTTGCCACTTAGAAGCCCCTGGGATGTGGTTTCTATTCCCACAATCTAATTACCAAATTGTTTGGTATGTGAATAATATCCAAATATATCTGCTATGGAGTGTGCAAAAGTAAGATTACAGTTGTGAACATAGTTAATAAAGCTATTTTAATAATCGTAACCTGCATGTCTTTTTCCATATGAACAACTGGCATGGTAATTTGAAAATCTATTTACCATTTTTTCATACTCAAAACTCTTAAGGTTCTTGGTATCATCTGCATAAGATAAAGGGCTAACTCCTCAAGTTCTAGACCCTTCTACTTCCCTAATTTATCTATTCACTGTTCCCCAATGGCTACAGTTCCTATACATCTGCCAGCAGTCTCTTCATTTAGATTTTAGCTCTGCCTGTTCTTCCTATTCTCTCTATCTATAGCACCTTCCCCCTCACCTCTTTCCATGACAAATGCCTATTCCATCTTCACAGATCTGTTTAGGTATCACCTCTTTCAGGAAGCCTGCTAAGATTCATCCGCAGCCTCAGGTGCCTCTCTATCCATCCCTTGTATAATTTGTATAATTTTCAGGGCAGTTACCCTACTAAATAGCTCCAGGCAGGAAACAGGCAAACTGAGTGCCCGGCAGAGAGTGGATTTACAGAAGCACCTCTGTCTTTTCCTGTTTTACATATTTGGATTTCATGAGAGAATTTGTTTGAAGAAAAAGTCCACTGTCACCAAAGGCTTGGAAATGCTGCTTTAGGTCATTGAGTTTGTCTGATGAGGAAACTGACGCCCTGAGACTCCTTCATGATGGAGTTAGTTTAGTCAGAAAATAAAATGCCTGCACACCTTTCTAGCCAATGAGGGTCTAGAGTCTAGAGGGAGAGAAGGCTGGAAGTGGAGCATTCGAAGATAGTCATGCTGACCTGTCTGACCAAGCTCCTTCTAGAGGAGATGCCTGGGAAGAGGCCACAGGATGCCAACCAGGAGGGCAGGTCTATACTTCCAGAGCCTCTTTCTCCTCTTTCTACAGCATGTTAGGCTAGGGAAGCCACTTGCTCTTCTGGGTTCTTGTGCCTGTGCATTTATTTACACTTTCACACCATTCCAGAATGTTCTATTTACAGTCCATTCTGTTTACATGGCCACCCTATGGAAAAGAGAGAAAGAGCTGAGTTCACATTTGTATCCCAGTGACATTGTGAGTGGAAGCCTAGTTTGCCTAGCACATGTCCTCATTTTATGAAGGGAAGCCAGAGCTAGCCTGCTCCGGGTGCTGGCCAAGGCAGCCAGCTGCTTCCTGGTGGAACCCGTCTTCAGACGTGCTCACCCACAGCCCTGACGGCACCAGAGTGGCACCAACATGGGCTTCATAGCACAGCAGCAGCCTGTCCTCCTGCCCACCTGGGCTGGGAGCAGAGGTAGGGGGAGCCTTGGCCTGACCTTGTGGGGGAGAACACCTTGTAATGATCCTTCTAGTTCTTCAAGTACGAACATTCCAGACCCCAAAAGAGGGAGAAGGCAGAGGGTATATATGTTTACTGTGTACTGAGCACCCACCTTGTCAGTCACTCATATAGGTTATCTCATTTGGTTCCCATAATCACCCAGGAGGTAATAGTGTCTGTCCCCATTTCTCAGATGACAAAATCAAGGCCAAAGGGTAAGTGGCAAAATAGGGATTTCAGACTTAAGACTCCAAAGCTGGGGTGCTTTTCCCACCACTTACTAGTATATCCCCTGGTCTCCAGAACTGATTCACTCCATTCTGATTCCACTTATAAGAAGATCCAGCCAAGGCAAATTTTGCCACATTCAATAGTCTTACCTTGAGAGACAACATTATGTGAGCCCCAGGTCCATGGAGTTAGAAATAATTAAGGCCTGATCCTGAGCACCCAGACACAGACTCAGGAGAGGGATGGAAGCTATCATTTCAGCAGGAAGTAATGTACACTATGGAAGGAAGGCAACAGTTTTTAAAATATGTATATATGTATACTTTTATTGATTTTGGAGAAGAAGAGAGATGGAGAAATATAGGAACATCAATGATGAGAGAGAATCATTGACCAGCTGCCTCCTAGACGCCCCACCCTGGGGAGCAAGCCTGCAACCTGAGCATGTGCTCTGACCAGGACCTCCTGGTACATAGGTCAACACTCAACAACTGAGTCACAATCTGCCAGGTGGCTAAGATTTTTAAAAAGAAACTAGCATCCCTTGAGTCCTTACTGTATGCCAGATACGCTCTAAATACTTTCTATGTAATACTGAGAGCAATGCGGTGGGTATATCCTATTGCTGTTATTCCCCATATTTCAGACAGTGGGGTTTGCAACTCGAAGTGATTTTGTCATCTGTCCATGTTCACCTGGCTGTTAGGACAAGGGCATGGCCAGGTCAGCCTGAAGGCAAAGCCTTTGCCAGACACGCTCTTGCATTATACTTGAGGTTCATGGAAGAATTCCTGGGAGCAGGTGGCTCTCCGGTCCCAAGTAGTATTCCGCTCTCTCTCCCAGGACTCCTTAAAAAACAAAGGTGATTCACTGGAGAGTTTTTAAGTCTGCCTTTGATGATTTTGGTCCTAAGAATAGCTATGGTTTCTTCTCTGAGCGGTACAGGCATTGTCTTGCCAAACCCTGGCTCAGCTCCTCCCCACTCCTTGGATTCTTCCTTCTCTTTCTCACTTTGTAAAGTTCCTTTCAGATACAGTCCCCCGGAAGCCTCCTGCCTTGAGCACAGACCCCTTTTCCTCTAAACTTCTCTAGCAGGTCTGGGATCTGGGAGTAGGCACCCTCTACTATTTATGAGGCCTTGGACTGATAGTTTTACATAACTATATCTTCTAATCTCACTTTGACCTTACACTACTTACTGCATGAAGTTGTTACCTTGACACAGAAGAGAAAATGAGTTACACAGATGTGACGTGATTGCTCAAGGTCACCCAGAGTGAGCACCAGAGTGAGAATGTGTCTCACTCTCAAGTCCACATAGTGCCTGATATGGTTATCTGTCTCGTTCTGTGGATGGATGCCCAGCTCTGAACAGGGGTGCACTCCTTGGAGGCAGGGATAGGGGTAGGGCTATATCCTCTGAACCCCCAGGCACTTGCATGTAGAAATTATTTACTAAAACTGTGTCAAATACATGGATACCTTAAATGTTCCTGGGCCCTCACTGATCAGTAGTGTGCCCTGATAAAGAACATTTATTTTCTAAAAATTAAAACTAATATTTTATTAACACTCAAGGCTAGGATTAACGATTTTGCTAGGATTAACGATACACGAAGCACAAGACAGCACTGTTCTTGCTAACATTCTGTTGCTATGTTAATGAAATTATAATAATCCTGGGTAACTTTGGGCCTAGGTAGGTTTTAGCTTCAATCGACCTTGAGCATCACTCTTAGCCCCTGTGTGGCATATAGATGGCTCTGTAGTTTCAGGGTTGGGAGCAGAGTATTTGGTGGAAATGGGATACTTCTCCATCACATCTGGGAGACATGGGTTTGTGGATCCCCCTCTTTCTCTCAGTAGCTTACTACCTTGACCCTATCTAGTTTCTCCCTCTCAGCCTTAGTTCTTTAAAAGGTGCTGATGCTCTGTGACTCAGGTCAGGGGACTTGTAAAGTTGCGGGGAAGATGTGTGTGTGTGTGTTGCTTTGTTTTGTTTTAATGAGGGAGATGAGGAAGCTTTTGTAACCAGACTTGGCACGATGTGATCCAGTGTCACTGAACCGCCTAGCAGGCAGCCCTCTCCGGACAGCATCAGGAGCGAGGTTCCTGCGGGAAGGCAGACAGGCCAGCTTTGATTCCCACATCACTACCTCCACTATAAAGTGTGATGAAGAATTAAGCCACCTGCCCATATTCAGGATGCACATCTTTCAGGTGCTACCTAACAATTCTTTCTATAAAGGGGTCTTTCTGCAATTAGCTGTTTCGTGGCTGGAAGAGAAGCTTTGGAGAGCTGCGTCCAGGAAAAAGAAGACCCGAGCCCTCAAGGCCATTCTCGTTTAAGTGCGTTACTGAGAGTTACAAAGGTGGCAGCGAGGAAATGCCAACATGATCTGTATTGACTCCTAATTGCAAGTGCACGGGGGCGGAGGCTGTAGAGGCAGGGTGTCAGGGAGCTACGCCTTCACTTACCCCAGCAGGAAGGCCATAGAATCTGTGCAAAGCGGGTCCATCATCCCTTTGGAACAGTTTGAGCAAAGACTGTTTATTTTTTTAAAAAAATATATTTTATTGATTTTTTACAGAGAGGAAGGGAGAGGGATAGACAGAAACATTGATGAGAGAGAGACATCGATCAGCCGCCTCCTGCACACCCCCTACTGGGGATGCGCCTGCAACCAAGATACATGCCCTTGATGGGAATCAAACCTGGGACCTTTCAGTCCACAAGCCAATGCTCTATCCATTGAGCCAAATCGGTTTCGGCGAGCAAAGACTGTTTAATGACATTGAAGCAACCACCAGAAGAACTGAAACCAAAAGCAGTTAAATGCAGTTGCCTCAGGAGTTGGGACTGGAATAGGGAGAAGGACTTTGCTTTTTTCAGAAGACCTGATGCACTATGTTATTTTGTCATTTTGGGTGGGCATATCTTTGATTTTAGAAAATGAAAAAAAAAAAATCTAATCCCCAGGACACTGTCCTGCTTGGATTTTGGAACCATCCCCCTGTTCCTGCTCGGCTACCTGTCAACCCCGTGAGCTTGCTGAACAGGATGTGGTGCTGATGGAGAATGGGCCACATTCTATGTTTATGCTAAGGGGGTAGGAGGTGTCATCGGACTAACCTTTCTAGAAGGGTGATGGGTGTTCAGGAAGGCTCCATGGTCTTTCAAAGTGTACATTTTCTGAAAACAGTTACAATCTAAACAGCCCATAATGAAGCCAGGAACTAGCCAGGCGTTATACAGTTCATTTACAGGGGGCGTCATTGCCAGGTATCACGTCTTGGCTCAATGCTTGGGGTAAGGGACCTGGGAAAGAAATGAAGCCAAATCCCAGGGATGGCGTGAAAAGCTTAGATCCAGATTATTCAGGTACCTGTGTCCTACGTTGCAAGTCACCCTCAGGTGGACAGGCAGAGATGGATAGCGAGGGAGAAAAGGGTACCAGCTGAACTCAGAAGACATGAGTGCTCATCATGCGCCTGGCACTGCTGGGCTGTGGGCTCTGAGGGCTTCCAGGTGGCCATGTGCAGGGCGGGGCCATGTGGGGAACCCTGGTGAAGTCCTTCTCCTCTCTCAGCTTCAGTCTCCTTAGCTGGACATCTGCATTTAAAAATCTCTCTCTGTAGGATCATTTTGAGGATGAAATGAGTTCATAGAGCAAATGGGCTGGAATTCTGCCACTTCCTATTTATCTCCTGGCTTCACCCTCCCCAGGCCACAGCCCTTCAGTGGCTTCCCATTTCCTGATGTGCTATGTCTCAATATACAGTAATGAGAGCCATGCATGTAATTTTAAATTTTCTAGTAGCCACACTTTATATAAAATAGTAAGAAACAAGTGACATTAGTTGTAATGGTATAACACACTTGCTTCATTTTTAAGTGTATTTGTTTATCTGAGACATAATTTTAATATGATGAAATTAGGTGTTAAGGATGCACTATATGCTGTTCTAGACCACCGTGTATCCATTGTTTAATCTGTGCAACAACTAAGCAAGGTAGGGATTTATAGCCCCATTTTACAGATGGTGAAATTAGTTAATATAAGAAATCTACTAAGGCGCTACCTTACATTCGTTGTGTTTTCACAGAAGTCTCTGGGATCCAGTGTGAATTTTACCACACATATCCATTCAGGTCAGTCACATTTCAAGTGGCCAGGGGCCACAGGGGCCTGTTGGTTAGCACAGTGGGCTGTGCAGATTCAGATCTTTCAGTTCCTCCAGCTAGCCTCACGCTCTCTAGCCTCTGCTCAAATGCTCTTCCCTTCGCCTAGAGCATGCCTTCCACCACCTGACACCTACCTTGCTGGGCTAACTTTCAAATCAGGTCACTTTCTCCTGGAAATTTGCCCTGGTCTCTTTAGCCAGGATAAGAGTCCCTCCTACATGTTCCCACAGCACCCTGTAGGGTCCCATTAAAACCCTATTAAATGGGTTGCAGTTGCTTAGGTTCCCTGCACGTCATGCTCCATATATACATAGTTAATCACTGAACCTCCCCTGCCTAGGATATGCCCAGTGTGTGACAGATGATCTGTAAGTGCACATACATTTGTTTGCTAAATGAAGCTCCCTCAAGCTCAGGATATAGATCCTCTCAAGGGTGGTTTTAAGGAGCAAAGGAACCAGCTTCCCCTCTCTGCATACCTACCCAAAAGGTACAGCCCTGGGAGCCAGGCAGAACTCAGTTCAAATCCCGATTCCACCACTTCATAAATGCATGTCCTACTCAGGTCCCCTCACCACTCAAAACCTTAGTTTCACCATCTGTAAAATGGGGCTCTTAATCCCTACCTTTCATAGTTGTTGTACCAATTAAACAATTGACATGAAGTGGTCTAGAATAGCAAGTGGTGCATCTCAATTTCATCATATTGAAGGTGCCATCAATAACAATTGCATCAGGCACAAGCTACATAATTAAGTTTATGAGCCACTGAATAAAAGGAGGAAAAGCCCCAACAACAATGCTGTTAAACTGTGACATCCCTATGACATGTAACATGCAGCCCAAATTCAGAGATGCTTAAATGTTGAGTTATGTACAATGGCATGTGGTAAATGCCCTCCCTGTAACCGTTCTTAGGAGATGCTGAACTCTGGCTTGTGTTGAATACCTGACCTCCCAGGACGTGGGCTTCCCTAGAAGGTGAGGAATGACCATTTACTGAGTTCCCACTATGGGCTAGCCACTTCCTTACATTATTTTATTTTATTACTAGAGGCCTGGTGCATGAAATTGTGCACAGGTAGGATCCCCAGGCCTGGCCAACAATCAGGGCCAATCGAGGCCTTCTGGCTGCCAGCCAGGGCCTCACTTTGTTCTGTGCTGCCACCTAGTGGCCAGCACATACCATGGCATGTGACCGGTCTGCTGGTCAAACTCCCACAGGGATAATTTGCATATTAGGCTTTTATATATAGAGAGATTTTATCTTAAAAATTTTTATTGATTTTAGAGAGGAGAGAAGAAAGAGAGGAGGGGGGGGGGGAGACCAATATGAGAGAAAAACATCAATCATTGCCTCTTGTATGTGCCCTGACCAATCAAAACCTAGGTATGTGCCCTGACTGGGAATCGAACCTACAGCCTTTTGGTGTATGGGACAATGCTCCCACCAACTGAGCCACCAAGCTAGGACTCCTTATATTATTTTAATCACTCCTCAAGGCAATTTCTTTGGTATGCTCCTCATTTTTAAGAGAAGGAAATGGCAGTTCAATGGTTAGGTTGCCCCACGAGCACAGGGTAGAGCCTGGACTGTCCTAGGGCCTGTGCCATGCAAAGCCCCATCCTGCCTTCAAACCTAGCCAAGCCATTTCTAAAGGCCTGGGCCCCTGGGGCTGAGGGAAGCCCACAGCCATGTCGGTAGCGTCTGTTAATGCTCTGTAAAGGCCCTGAGCTCCTCAGAGAAGCTCAGGATCAAATCACCAGGCAGGAGCTTATTAGATTTAATGCCAGGAACAAACCTTGCAAACATCAGGTTAAGGAGACCCCTGCTGAGATCTGAAGGAGGAACAGAGCTTCCTTCCCCAAGGCAGTGGCGGGCAGAGCCTGGGTTTGCACAGCTCTGCTCCCTGCAGTATCCAGCCAGGGAAGAAAGCACGGGCCTCCTCCTTCCTCAGCATCAGCAAGCTCCCCCATTTCTCAAGAACACCCAGCTGTGGGAGGAGGCCAGCCAGGGACTGAAATGGCCAGCAGGTGGTGAGTGGGGTAAGGGGTAGTTAGAAAGGAGGCTCTGAGTGTGGGGAAGCCTCCTGAGGTCATAAATGTCGGGGCTTCCAGCTCAAATGTAAACACGGAGTTGGTGAGAGGGGCAAGGCAAAAGGCTAAAAGGAGGAAGGGCCCCTGTTAGCCATGGGGGATCCCATTTGCTCCCTAATTAGTGTGAGGCTCTCCTGTGGGAGGTGTCCACGTTTGCTCTGTCAGGCTTGCTGAGGCCCAAGTGGCAAATGCTGGTTCTGCAGATTTAACGTAGAGGTTTGCTCCTGCCATCCTGTTTCCTTAGAAAGTGCAGCCTCTGTCTATTGAGCCAATTAAACCAGGTCACTGGTCCCCTCATTCCAGACAGCCTGGACCTAATGAAAGTTTCTTGCGACTTCCATTTGTTTCAAGGAGCTCTCTCCATCCTTTCTATTTCCCAGCTGAGATATTTGGAAAACAGATAAGAGAGGAGCTAGTCAGGTGAAGTGGAGGGTGGGGCTAACCAGGCCACCCATTGCCCCAGACCCCTCCCTCTCATCTTCTGGTGAAACCCCAGCCCAGGGCAGAAGAGAAATGGAAAACCAATGAGCAGCTGTGGCAGCCCATGATTCTGCTATAGATCATGGGGGTGAGGGGGGATAAAGAACATGGAACAGTGGCAGCCTGATGAAGTAGAGATTATTGGATTTGGGTCACTGAGGAAAGCAGCATTTTCGTCTCCACTTGGCTGTGAAATGACCCCTGCCATGGTTTGGCTTGGGTTCCATCCAGGTGCCACCATTCACTTGCCATGTGACCTTGGCCAGGATACTCTGGGTCTCAGTTTCCTGGAGGGAGCCTGGAGGGCTCCGTGGCTTTCCCACTGTGTTCGAGGGAACCCTCAGCTCTCCCCTCCTCTTCTTCCTCTCCGCTACTCACACCTGTTGGGTCTCTGTAAAATCTCCTTCAAAGACAGGCTTATGTGGCCAATAAAAGTTTGATATCCGCCAGGCTAAATAATCTAATGCATTCCTTCCAGCCCTGACGTTCTCTGATTCTAAAAACTGCCAAGTTGCAATCTAGTTGCAAATACTACTGAGAGAAGTCTGGAGGTGCGGAGTTTGTGTGAGCCGTGTGCTTGTGTGTGTGTGTGTGTGTGTGTGTGTGTTTAATCCTTGCACATTTCTTATGCTGCTGTTTCTCAGACACAAATCACATGCAAACATTTTACCTGGAAACTTGGCTGTTCTCAAGTTATTTATGAGTACAAAGCACCTGCAGGCAGAGTAGTAGGGCACATGTGCATCTGAATGCAGGGCCTGCATTGGGCTTTGCACTTTGCAGGTGGGGAGGCAGATCCGCTGTCCCCGTGGCTTGCAAACAAGCAAATCAATGGAGAAAAATGGCTTCAGCAGGCAAGGACCCACAGTCTGGGTTTTCTATTTTCTTGCTGGCCCTCCATCCCCCAGGCCTTCCTGATTCTTGCCTGTCTCGACAAGGTGGAAAAAAATAGATAAAAAAGCAGCTCCAGAACCATTTCAAGACAGTGATGGGATGCTAGAAAGTCTTCGTGGAAGGGGCTGCCAACATGTACCATTTCTGGGGGTGAAACTTCCAGACAAAGGCCCATGCGAGGCCATGGCTGTAGAACCAGCCTTCGAATGAATCAGATTTTAGGCTGGTCTCCCTGGGTGATGGTAATCCTTAACATTCTGCACACACAGGCCTTCTGGTCCAGCCTCAGACTCCAGCAGAGGGGAGGAAAGGCAGACCGTGAAGAAATCCAAAATAATTTCGACTTCACTTTGGGTCATGTGGGTTTTATTTGGGGCGAGCAGAGTTCACATGCTTTTCTAATGATCACTTCACCATGCCACCAAAACCTGAGCAGATAAATAGACGGTAGAGCTGAACCTGGTCCTAAAGAGCATCTAGTTCATCTAATCCATTTCAAGGAAGGGAAGACCAAGACTCCGTGTGGAAAAGCTCCTTGCTGGGAATCATCCTCTGGTAGAAAAATAGCTGAGTCTAGCCTCAGGCCTCTGGCCATTTCATTCAGCTTCCTGGGCTCCAGTCTCCTCCTCACCTTCATCTGGTCACAGAGCACTGGGCTGAGAGAAGACGTGGGGGGGACACAGCACCTGGGCATATGGGGAGTATCAGGGCTGCCATGCATGATTGTTCTGGTTCTGTGCTGCACAAGGGCAGCCTCCACAGAGTGAAGGAGACCTCTGACCTGGCTCTCACTCTGCTTGCCCAGCTGTGTGCCCTGGTGCCAGGCTGCTGTCTGCTTGGAGGAGAGACGACTTATTCTAAATCTGAACAGAGGTGCTACAAGGCTGGCGGTCCTCAAAGAACAGGACATGTGCACCGGAAACGGACTGGAGCCAGGCCCCAGGATGAGTTTATCTGACAGGGGGAGGGAGAGCAGGCACTCTGCGAAGGGGGGACATGCAAAGGGCCGCTGTTGGGGGTGGATGTGAATCAGTCTATACACCTCTCTGCTGGCCTGGTGCCAGCACCTGTGGCACCTGAGCCTCAATCCCAGGCATCTCTCGGAGGGCCAGGCCAGGAAAACCCTTATGTGGACACCATCTCAGCGTGGGTTACACATCCTGACCCCCTGAGCCACCTCGCTGCCCTGTTCCATCCACTCTGATATGATGGGAACCTATAGGGGCCTCTGTCACGCTCACACTCCTTCCTGCTCCCTGACTTCCTGAGAATGGAGGAAGCCAACCAACATGAGGAAGAAGAACCAGCCCAGCTGCTCTGCCTGCCTGGCGTTGGGGGTGGGGGTCAGCTGGCAGCAACTACACCCCCCTCTGTCCCCCCAACTTCTGCTGCTTCAGGAAAGGGCTGAAGACAGAGATTCTAAATATAGGCACATCCCCCATTCTCCTGCCTGGCTAATATTAGCCCTTCTGTGGGATCCACTGACAGCATTATTCCCTTTTTCTGGCTGTGGTGGTGGGAATTCTTCTGCCTACAGTAAGGCCAGCTGAGCCAGCAAAAGACTGGGGACCACACCGAGCCAAGTACAGTGAGAGCTCTGCTAACTGGGGGCTGAGCCAGATGATTAATGGGGCTCCTTTCCAACACAAGATTTATCTCTGTGAATGGGGAGGCTTGGGAAATGGGGGTGGGGCTGGTTCTGGTTAATTGAATTTGTCAGCCTCCAGATGGAGGGGGCACTAACATTTGTTGATAATTTACTCTGAGCCAGGGACACTACAAAGGATTTCAAATATGTGATTTCATGGGATTGTTACAACAGCCCGTGAGAAGGGTAGGACTATTATCTTTGTTTTACAGATGAGGGCACGGAAGGCCCCAGAAATGAAGGGAAGGCCCTCTACACACAGCTTGCAATGTGAAGATGAGGTTTGGACCCAGGTTTTGGTGACTCTACATCTCTCACCTTGGATCACACTGTCAGGTCTATTTGCTTTAATAATGGCTGCAAATCTTTTAAAAATGGGATGAGTTGTGCTCCTTCTGTATGGTCTGTAGTTAGGGCCAGAGAAGCAAAGCATTGGAGTTGAGGGAGAGGCCTTGAACGTTGAGCCTGCCCCTGCCACGCAAACCTGGGGTAATGGGTTACGCCTCTCTGAGCCTTGGTTTTCCCATCTGGAAAAGAGGTGCCGATGAGGGGACTCCAACAACGTTTTAACCTTGATTCTTAGAGTCTGGGTTGCATTTCTTGGGTGGGTTCCAGTTCACACCAGCCCAGCCCAAAATATACCCTGAAAAGAGCTGATGGGGTATGAGGTATGCGGCAGGAGCCGAGGAAAAACGGAATGTGTTACTGACCAGGAGGCCCCACAGGCCTTCCAACCAAGGCTTCGGCTCATTGTCTTTCAACTTTTGTCTACAAACTGAAAAGAACAAGAAAAGCCAATTCCACCTGAAACAGCATAGAGCAGAGAAGATTCTCTTTGGTGTCCCAAATGCACCCAGAGGAGAGAAAAGGAGAAAGCAGATTTGAGAGGCAGAGTCAGGGACCCACAGGTAATAAATAACATGGGATGGACAGTAGGTATTGATGTCATTAGATTGCTCTTTTTCCCATTTTGTTCCAATGAGGATTTAAGGCAGGGGATTGAGGATCTGGTGATGCCTAAGAGGATGGCAGCCGCAGTCATTGCATGGTCAGTGCAGACAGTTGACCGGGTCCAGAAATACAGAGTTACAGGTACTTGTATCCACCTGGAGAATGAGGCTGGCCAGACCCAGGGACTCATGTCCACCCTCTGCATTTATCTCTGGCACCTGCAGAGGTGCCCCCTTGAGGGCTAAGAGCTCAGGACCACTGACCAGGGCCTGTCTGCAAGGTCCTGAGAGCCTCATGAAAGGAATCTCCAGACTCCCAACAGTGGAGGAGCCCTCCCACCAACAGGCATCAGAGAAAGTCCCCACACCCTCACCACTTCATCTCTATTGTATTTTACTGAAGCTAAACCAATCCTGAAATTTCATTTCTGAGAAGTTTCCTGGACCATGGTGCTCTCTTGGGAATTCTCAGAGCAGCAGCTCCCCAAGTGGTGTTGGGTACATATGTGCACGCGTACCAGTGACAGGCGGGTGCGGTGACACTGTCACCACCAGGAAATCACAAACAGCAGGATTGTTTTCGAGGTGACACAGGGGTTCTGCACCCATACACAAACAAACGGAGCCTAAAGCGACATCACACAGGCGTGCCAACATGTGCAGACCCAGATGAGCGCATGGGGCCCAGAAACAGATGTGCCCAAAGCAGACATACGGGACACAGATGCATGTGCATCAGAGTCCCCAGACACACAGGCACAACCTGAAGTGCTGGCATTAGGGACAGGGCGTGTGGCTCCTCCAAGATGAGAGTTCCCCATGATAGGGGCCCCCTTGCTAGGCACTGCTTTGGGGGATTTCCATTCTGATGATCTCAGGAATGGGTGCCGGGCTCTAGGACAAATGATACAGGGCTCCCCGCTGGAGCTGCTCAGGAAACTCCCCAAACTGGATCTCAGGAAATTCCCCAAAGTACCAGTAGGTCAATTTTCACAGCTATTTCCTAGTCATCCTCTGCCCCCAAAATCTTGGATTGAGCGATCCAGACAGAAGATGAATAACATGGACCTCAGGGAGTGTAAAATCACAGAGGGGCAGCAGAAGACATGGTGCTGAGGAGAGGGGGCAGGCGAGGAGACGAAGGGTAAGCTTCCTCTGGGGTCCAATCTGCTTCTGAATCATTAGATTTCCAGAGTCCAGCCATGTGGGAGTGCTGGGCCATGCCTTAGAGATAATCACTGGGTGAATCAATGCAGGGCTAGTTCAGGCCAACCTTATTTGGTCTCTATCTTGCCTCTCCACTGCCCAGAATATCAAGTCCATGTTCCTTAGAGCCGAGCCTACAGGGCCCTTCCTAACCAAGTACCCGTCTTCCACCTCTCATCCCTCTGACTTCCCTGTCTGCTCCTTACTCACTGTTCCTGTGCCATTGAACTCTTCATTTTTCCAGGATGTCAGGCCTGTCCAGTTCTCAGAAGATGTGTGCCAACTTTCCCTCTGCCAGGAACACCCATTCCTTCCTTCTCTGTCCCTTGAACTCTTTCAAGATGTACATTAAAAAATCCCCTCCCTTCCTGCAGCTTCTGTCAAGCTTCTTCTCCCTTTCCCATGCATCCCAGTCGGAGTCACTGCAGTCTCCAAAGGGTCCCCAAAGACGTCCTGTCACACCAGGGTGAGCAGCTCCAGTTGGGAGCCCTGTATCACCTGTCCTACAGCCTGGCACCCAGTAAGTGACACCAGCAGGAGACTCAGCAAGGTGGCTACCATAGCTCCAGGGCCTGTTCTGTGCTTTATTGAATCCCTGAACTCAGCCCTGCCCACACTGGGTAGGAACAGAAGAAGCAGTGGATGCCAAGTATAGAATCCAGACTGGAGAAGAAAAATTCTGGGCACAGACTGTACTAAACCTGCCTGAAGAACTGCCACTATTGTGTATTCCCTCCCTCCCTCAGGACACATTTGAGGGTATAATTCCCATCTCTCCACACCCTTGGCCCCGCATATGGCTCCTGCAGCCTCTGTCCCACTTAACCTTCCCCATGCTCTCCCAGGTTAAACGCTAACTCCCCAATGCACAGGGGATACTGATCTGGCTTTGAGCTGGAGAAACTGGGGCAGCCAGGCTGGGTCAGTGGAAGCAGGAGCTGTGGGCCCTGCCTGCTTTCTTGGGGAAGTTCCAAATTCATGAATACTTGCTTGTCCTATCAGCAAAATACACATATAAAATGAGGTGATTTAAAATTGTGTTTTCTTTATTGATTTATTTATATTTCCAAAAGGTCAGAGTCAATTCTTTTTTTAATGGGGCAGAAACCTGAAAGGAGTAAAGGATTTGAGAGGTGGAAGTAAATTCAACTGCAGAAACATTGGAGCATCTTCACATGCCAAGCATGATGTTAGGTTCTGTATGTTCAGCCCTTCAGGAGCCCCCAGGTCAGTGGAAAAGCAGAGCTTCCTGGTTCACAAAAGGCCATTTTCAGCATCTTTCATGTGCCTGGGATGTCACAGAGATCATTCACCTTCACATCAAACCCAGACGCCAAGCTTCCTCTCCATTTCTTTGTCATAGACAAGGAAGCTGAGGCTCAGAGACTTAAATGATTTGTGCAGGGTTAAAGCACTCAGGGGGTGGATTGGGATTTGAACCGAGGTCTATGTAGCTCCCAACATTGATAGTGTTACTACCATAACAGACTGGGCACATCTTTGGTCCAGGATCTTTTAGGAAACTTTGGACAACCTTCAAAATTTTCATCTCATTGTCACAACAACCCTAGGAAATAGGCGTCCATACTCCTATTTTACTAATGAGCAGCTGAGTCTCCATGTTATCCTCTAGCTTAGAAATGAGAATCAGATACCACAAGTCACTATATTTGAGCTTGACCTTTTAGTAAACTGGGAGGACCCTTCCAAGGCCAAGGGAAGACAAGGTCCATGAGGTAGGGGATGCTCAAATGCCAAGGTCCTAGGAGATCTGTATTCCATTCAGGGACAATTCTCCAAGGTCTAGACCTGAACTTTGTTACCAAATCTTGTTTTAGTGTTGCCTCTCTGGTACTCTTGGGCTGCTATTTAGGAAAAGGTCCTGAGTCACTAAAACCTTTATTGTCCTAGGATAAAGTTCTGACTCCTTCCAAAAGCACATAAGACCTTTAAGATCACCCTCCTGGGTTCTTTCTGTTTTGTTCCTTTGAACCCCTGTGAATGACTGAATGTGCCGATACTCTGCTCTCACTGATTGCCTGATTCTGCCTGAGTATGGAGAACCCATCCCACAGGCCCACTAGGTGCATGCTTATGCATCTTTCAAGCTTCCATATGGACCACATTTCCTGTGACACTATTCCTCCTTGAAATTTCTTCCTCCACATTTCTGTGGCCTTTTATGCCCATGGTATGGCCATGATCATGCTTGAAAGTAATTGTTTGTTTAGAGTCTGATGTTCCCTACCAGACTGAGTGCTCCCAGGGGGCAAGGACTGAGATGGACTACTATCTGTGTGACTTGACACACTTCAGTACAGGATTCAGCATAAAAAAGGGGGATTAATGTGTCAATACTGAATGGATTAATGAAGTGACTGAAGGATGAGTGAATAATCATAGGTCAAAGCCTCTGTCCTTTGGGGATATTTAGGGACTGAGCGCCATCTTTATCTGGACTGTGATGTAGCTACATTGTTGCCTTTCAGGCTGCCATCTCAGATCTTGGTTCTTGGTTTAAGCACTTTCAGTCCAGCACAGCCTTTCCCCATTTTTATCCTATATAATAAAAGGCTAATGCAAATTGACCAAACAGCATAACAACTGTTGCTATGATGTACACTCACCACCAGGGGGCAGACGCTCAATTCAGGAGCTACCCTCTGGTGGTTAGTGTGCTCCCACAGGGGGAACACTGCTCAGCCAGAAGCTGGGCTCATGATTGGCTGGCTGGTGAGCACAGTGGCAGCAGTAGAAGCCTCTCCTGCCTCTGAGACAGTGCTAAGGATGTCCAACTGTGGGGAGTGGGCGTAAGCTGGCAGTTGGACATCCCCTGAGGGCTCCCAGAGTGTGAGAGGGTGTAGGCCAGGCGGAGGGACCCTCTCCCCTCCAAGTGCATCAATTTTGTGCAACAGACCTCTACTATGTAATAAAAGAAGCAAAAACAAACACTCAACTCTTTGTTAACCCAGATGCCAAACTATTAATACTTGTGGATGTTAGGAGAACAAGGATGAGTTCCAGGGGATGATGTGCAATAAGCATTGGTCTTTTTTAGCATGTGGTCAAGAGGCCAATCTGTTACCTATTTTGCTCAATGGAGTATTAATACAGACATTTGTGCTAAATGGAGTATTGATACAGACATTTATGCTAAATATTTAAAACTGAAAAAAAAGAAAAAGAAAAAGGCAGGACCATTATCTGTCTGTCTACCCCTGGTTCCTGGTATTAAATGTGGCATAATGGGAGGAAATTCCCTATCCTACTCATAGGTAAAATTTCAGGCTTCAATCCAACGTCAAGATTCTGGGTTCATAAATTCATCCCATATAAGCACATGATAAGGCATAAGTGTAAGCTGTCATAAGCTTAGTCCTCATCACAACTTTAAAGTTCTCAACAACAAAAAATACAAGATTAACACAAATCCTTCACAAACTTGCAAAATATAAAGATGTAGGGAAGCCTTCCCATCTCATTTAATGAGGCCTGCATTGCCTTGACACTGAAACAGTTAAAGATACCATAAGGAAAAACAACAACAACAACGCCATAGCTCAATATCCTGTGTGAGTATGGACAGAAAAAGCCTCAATCAAATATTATTGAACTTGCCCTAGTCCATGTTTTCCAATGATTAGAACATCGGCCCACATACTGAAGGGTCATGAGTTCAATTGTGCATCAAGAGCATGTACCTGGGTTGCAGGTTTGATTCCTGGCCCTGGTCAGTGCATGGGAGTCAACCAAGCAATGTGTCTTTTACATGGATGTTTCTCTTCGCCCCTCCTTCACCCCTTAGTCTCCCTTTCTCCTTCTTCACCCTCCCTTCCACTCTCTCTAAAAAATTCAATGGAAAAAGTAGTCTCAGATAAGGACAAAAAATAAATAAATAAATAATTTATTAAAATGCTATATATAAAATAAAAAGGATTATTCACCATGATGAAGTACGGTTTTGCTCAGGAAAACAAGTTGGTTTAGCACACTAAAACCAATCGATATCATATACCATATTAAGAGAATAAAGGATAAAAAGTCATGATTCTGTCCATAGACTCAGAAAAGCATTTGATAAAACTCAACACCTTTTCTTGAGAAAACCATACAACAAACTATGAACACAGAGAATCTCAACTTCAGAAGGTCATCTTTGAAAAGCCCACAGCTAACTCTGTACTTTGTGGTGAAAGACTGAAAACTTGGGAACCAGACCTGCTTTTACCACTTCTATTCAACATTGTACCGGAGGTTTGAAGCAGGGAATTAGACAAGAGAAAAGAGGGAAAGGAAGCATCCATATTACAAAAAGGAAGAACTAGAACTATCTCTACTAATAGATGACAAGATCTTGTCTAAAGAAACCAGTTCAGCAAGGTTGCAGGATATAAGATCAACGTACAAGAAATCATTTTTTCCTATATACTAGCAATGAGTCATTAAAAAATGAAATGAAAAAATAATTCTATTTACAATAGCATCCAAAAGAATATAATATTTAAGAATAAATTTTAAAAGGAGTATAAAACTTCTTTATAAGAGCAATACTTCATTGTATGCTTTATGTATAATATTGAATGCCATAAAACACTATATAAAGAGATGTACATCTTAAGATTGGAAGATTGTTTAGACGGCTATTCCCAAATTGATTTATAGATCCAATCCATTCTCTATCAATATCCCTTCTGAGTTTTTAAAAAGCAATTAATAAGTAGATCCTAAAATTCATATACAAATACAATAGACACAACATACACAAAAAAATCTTGAAAAAACAAAGTTGGATGACCCACACTTCCCAATTTCAAAACATACTCCGAAGCTACATACTCCGTCAAGACAGTGTGATACTGGCATCAGGACAGACATACAGCTCAATGGAATAGAAATGAGAGCCCATAAATAAACCTTCGCATTTATGATCAACTGATTTTTGAAGAGTGCCAAAACAATTTGATGGGAAAAGAATAGCCTTTTTAATAAATATGCAGAGACAACTGGATGTACACATGCAAAAGAATGAAGTTGCCCCCCTACCACACACACGATACAAAGATTAACTTAAAGTGAATTATAAATTTGCATGTAAGAACTGATACTATAAAACTCTTAGAAGAAAACATAGGAGTAAGTCTTTATGATTTTGAATTTAGCAATGGTTTCTTAGATGCAATACCCAAAGCAGACATAAAAAATAAACAAACAAACACACACATAAAAGAAGCAAATCAATTGGACATCATCAAAATAAAATGCTTTTGTGCTTCAAAGAACATTATCAAGACAGTGAAAAGGCAATTCATAGATTGGGAGAAAATAGTTGCAAATCATTTATTAAACAAGTAATCTACATATAATATATATTATATATGTGGTATATATTATATGTAGAGAAAATTCTATAAATCAATAATAAATATATATAACTCTTATAGTTCAACAATATATACTAGTGGCCCGGTGCATAAAATTCATGCATGGGTGTGTGTGTCCCTCAGCCCAGCCTGCACCCTCTCCAATCTGGGACCTCTCAGGATGTCATGTCTGACTACCCGTTTAGGTCCAATTCTACCAGGATCAGGCCTAAACAGGCAGTTGGACATCCCTCTCATAATCCAGGACTGCTGGCTCCCAACTGCTTCCGCCTACCAGCCTGATCACCCCCTAACCACTCCCATGCCAGTCTGATGGATGCCTAACTGCTCTCCTGCCAGCCCGATTGCCCCTAACAGCCCTTTCCTGCTGACCTGGTCATCCCCTGCCAGCCTTATCACCTCTAACTGCTCTCCCCTGCTGGTCTGGTACATCCCCCCTAATTACCTTCCCTTGCAGGCTTGGTCCCCCCCAACTGCCCTCCCATGCTGGCCAACTTGTGGTGGCCATCTTGTGTCCACATGGGGGCAGCCATCTTGTATATTGGAGTGATGTTCAATTTTCATATTACTCATATATATATATATATATATATATATATATAGAGAGAGAGAGAGAGAGAGAGAGAGAACTCTTATAACTCAACAATAAAAATAAAACCCAATTAAGCAATGGCAAAGGACTTGAATAGACATTTCTCCAAAGGAAAAGGAAAAATGGGCAATAAGTACATGTAAAGATGCTGAATGTCATTAGTCATTAGGAAAATATAATCAAAGCTACAATGATATGCCAGTCTCCACCACAGGGATGGTTAATATAAAAGAGAGACAATAAAACATGTTGGAAAGGATGTGAAAAAAGTTGTAAACTTCATATATTGCTAGTAGGATTGCAAAATGGTACAACTACTTTTGAAAACAGACCAGCAATTCCTGAAAATGTTAACCACAGAGTCATCAAGTGACCTAACAAAATCATTCAAAAGAACTAAAAAATATGTCCATACAAAAACTTGTGTATAAATATTCATAATAGTTAAAAATATAAATAATCCAAATATCCATCAACTGGTAAATATATAAACAAAATATGTGTGTTTGTATGTGTATTATTCAGTCATAGAAAGGAATGAAGAATTGATACATACTACAACATGGGTAAATCTTGATAATATTATACTAAATGCAAGAAATCAGACACAAAGGCAACATAGTATATTATTCTATTTATAGAAAAGTTCTAGAATAGGCAAATCCATAGAGAGAGAAAGTAGATTAGTGGCTGCCAGGGGCTGCGGAGAGTAGGAAATGGATTGGGGGTGGGGGTGACTGCTAATGAGTATGGAGTTTCTTTCTGGAGTAATGAAATGCTCTAAAATTAGATAGTGGAGATGGTTTGCACAGCTCTGCCCAAACTAAAAAACACTGAATTGTACAATTTTAAAAATGGTCCTTTTTATGGCATGTGAGCTACTAGTATACCTCAATAATGCTGTTATAAAAACATGCAAGAAGAAGTCTAGGGAATGTGGAAGAATGGAAACAGCTGACTTGCTAGAAGTGGTGAGATGGAAGTTGATTGTATTTTTTCCATTATTGTTGTTTGTGCAATAACATGTGATAAAAAGAGAAAGAGATATAGTAGATGAGCAGTAGCTTTGGAGTCTAATGCTCTGAGGTTTGTCCCTTCCTCTGCTAGTGATTCACTGTGTGCCCTTGAATAGATCGCTTTACCTCTCTGGGCCTTGATGAACTTTTCTTGGGAGTGGGAATACTATCAACCTCCTGGGACTGTAGGGTGAATACCATGAGGACCCATATTCCCAGAGTAGATAAAAGCAGGTGCCCATGGTGTTCATGTCCTTGTGTCCTCGTTTATTTATTCAAACAATTATGGAGCACCTGTGACACATCAGGGATACACAGGAATTAAGATGGGTGGGACTTTGTTCTTAAAAATCATGGAGTTCAGTAAAGAAGATGGATATATCAATTTCTAAAACAAGTTCATGGGGAAAGCTCATAGTAGAGACATCCACACGCTACTTCACAAACCAAATATATTTGGAATTCATGTTGAGAGCTGTTGGTGAAGAGGCCAACCTAGGAAATGAAAACACAGAAGAAAGAAATCATGTTTCTTCTATAGCATGCTCTCACATGTGCAACCACATACAATCCGAGTGCCAGCAAGGAGAGTATTACTACTCTGCTTTTATAAGGGAGATAACTGAGGTTTGGGGGGTCAAGAGAGTGTTCTGTTTTCATGAAGCCAGTTCATGGGGCGGGAACCTTTTCATATTGCCCTAGCCACCTCTTCTTTAGAGCAATCAGAGGCGGCATCCTACTAGGAAGGAAAATGGGGTGGAGGTTAAAGAATTAGAAAACAAGCAGGGGTCTTTTCCAAATCGGGGCTGGTAGAAGGTCCTGAATATGTAACCTGCCCTCCATGGGGTACAGTGAGGAGGCATGTGGATGGAGAGCCTGGAACCCATTCAGCTCTGGATGACCCCACAAAATATTTACTGCATTTCTTGGGGACATATCCATATTCTGTAGGTCACTAATGTCTAATAAATACATCTCAACTGATCTCACTAAGTAATGAGTTGGGGGTGGGATACAAAACATGGTATCATTTACAGAGTGCCTGCTGTGTGCAGGTCATTATACAAGATGCTTTCCCAGTCGCAGGCACATGGGGGATTACCGTGACCATTTTCTATATCAACACTGAGGACCAGAGAAGCTCAGTGCTCTGACAGGGTCACACAGAAAATCTGTGTTAGAGGAGTGAGGACTCAATCAACCTGTCTTTTCACTCACCATGAGGATTCTCAGTTACTCTCTGTGCAAAGAAGACATAGTCTCAAGGCCAGAGGACAGAGCCAACCAGTTGTAAGAGCTCAGAAGCCTTCCAGTTTCTGTAGACTGTGGAATCTTGTATTCTATTTACACAACACTAAGCAACCACCAGCTCATGTCTCTAGGGGAGCGAGTGGGACCCTGGTGTTATTGCTCCATTCCTATGGGCTTAGCTTCTTATCCAGCTAGCTTCCTATCCAGCACAGAATAGGTGCATCCACAGGAGTCTTTAACAATAGCCTACCTGACCCCTGACCCTTGATGTGTTTTTTGTTTGTTGTTAATCCTCACTCAAAAATATCTTTCCATTGATTGTTTTTTTGTTTGTTTATTTTTGTTTGTTTGTTTGTTTTTAGAGAGAGACAGTGGGAGCAAGGGAGAGGGGGAGGGAGAGAGATAGAAGAGAGACAGAAACATCAATGTGAGAGAGAGACATCCATTGGTTGTCTCCCACACGCACCCTGACCAGGGCAGGGGATTAAAACTGCAACCCAGGTAGATGCCATTGACCCACAATGGAACTCAGGACCCATTCGTGCACAAGCCAATGCTCTGACACTAAGCAAAATTGGCCAGGGCTGCCCTTTGGTTTTGATGGAACTGACTCCCAACTAAAAGCAGAATAACTCCCTTTACCAAGTGCATCTTCCTTAAAGAAAAAGGATGACAGAACAGAGCACAAGCATTTGGTATAAAGGACCAGGTGGGTCCCCAATGATGTTGCCAGACTTTTGGCAGCTGGCCAGGTAGTCTGATCGAGTCTTATTCATCACGAGCCACAGCAAGTCCATTAGTTGGCTCCAGTGTCAGTCTTATCCCATCAACTCTGAGAGAGAGTTTGTGATCCCAAAGGCTCCTCACCATTGGAGCGTCTCTGGCATGAAATGAATGGATAGCTGCTAGGCCCCAGGGCCACGCTGCACCCAGCACTCTGCAATTACCCAGTTCAAGGAAAGAGGAAGGGGGCAGGGTGGCTTCCAATACTTGGCAGTCATTCATAATGACCTGTGGGATTAACAACTGAAGTCTGTAGAGTTCTCAGCCAGAGAAGACAGAAGTAGAATGTAGAGTCATCAAGAAATCACCACAAGTATTTCAAAGGTCTGGAAGAAGGAATGCAGACTTTGGAAGCAAAGGGATCTAAGATAAAGCCTGGACCTGTCTTTTGATAGAGGTCTCATTTTCAGAAAGTATCATAACCTCTCTGAGCTCCCATTTCTTCACTGGCTGAACATGGATGCCATTTATTGTTGTTATGAAAGCCAGGGGTTAATTGGATGGACAGGTTTGGAAGGTGATAGGTACTGTGAAACTGGATGAGGGAGGGGATGTCCGAGGGGGGCAGATGGTTAAAAAGACTGGGTGAAATGATGGGCAAATTTGTGGTTGGCAGACAGACAGAGAGTCGGGGATGGGGGTGGGGGAGGGTAATTAGCCATAGGGAAAACGGATTTTGTAGGGTAAAAGAAAAACAATTCAGAGCCCAAATGGAATGGGGCAAAGGGAATAATAAGGAAAAAATGTAAGAAAATCCCTTTTCCCACTGGACATGTCAGGGAAACTGTCTAAGATCTGCCAGCTACTCAATCCTGAAAGAGCAATCGTAACATTGGAGACACACATACTCTCACTCCACCAGTAACATATTCTGCAGATGTACAGGCCAAAAGGAACCATTGGGTTCCTTATCAATGTACATTCCAACACACTGATCACGCTTATCTGGGGCACTGCGTTTGAAAACATTCCGAACCTCACCGGAACACAGTGCCCAAGAGAGGTGCTTCCCTTAATGGTGTCTGCAGTGGAATGTGAGGAAGAAATGGCAGCCTGCTTTCCATGTGTCCAGATCAGTCCTCTGGTACCCTGGCACCCATTTCTCCAGCGGTGGGGACTGTTGCCATTGGCTGCTGGCAATTCTTAATTGAGTCCTTCTCCAGGAATGGCCCTCAGCTCAAGAACACTGCCTTGCTTGGGGCAGTCCACAGCTGCTGCTGCAAAAGGCAGAGAACTCAGTTTCCCTAGACTCAGGGCAGAATCTCTGAAGGGCCATGCCAACTCCAAACCTCCCTTTGGGATCAGTTGATGCCTTGTGTTTGTAGCTGCATTGTAGCCCAATTCCTCCTTTGATACAATTTTACTTCCCTTACTTCTCTACAGGTGTTGATCCTGAGGGAAAATCCAATAAAGTTCCTCCACTCAGATCCCTGTCCTAGAGTCTGGTCCCCAGAACACAACCTAATACATCACGTATTTGCCAGTCCTTCACAAGCTCTACAGCTCAATGCCTAGTGTACAGCTTGTCATCTGTGTTTAGGTACTCTTCAACAAAGATTTTACATTAACCTATAAGAACAACATGTGGTCATCAGCTTTCCCATTCCCCTTGTTTGCTAGGAAACTCAAATATAGGTTCTTCATTCTTCTCTTGCCTGTGCAGAGGTCAATTTCTGCTTTAGGCTTGGAGGCTCTCTAATATAAAAATGATGGGCTGACTCTATTCCTCTCATTTTCAATCTTTTCTCCTCTGCCCATCTAATCTGGGAAGATACAACATTTGTTCCTGACTCAATTTTGAAATTATTAGAGATTGAAGGTGTCACCAGGAGGAGGAATAATATATGCTAATCATGCTCATTGGCAGGATACTTTCAACTTAGATGTATTAGTTTAAAGACACAGCAGCTCTTTAAAGTTATTATTTCTTTTGAACAAAAGGTACAAAGAGGCTAAATGATTTTCCAACTAGTTATAGAATCTAGACTAGAATGTCAGTTTCTTTCTTTCTCTTTCTTTCTTTCTTTCTTTCTTTCTTTCTTTCTTTCTTTCTTTCTTTCTTTCTTTCTTTCTCTCTTTCTTTCTTTCTTCCTATTAATCTGGGTTTCTTGATTCCCAGATTCTAGCCACAAGCAATATATATCTAGTTGCTCTCTGTTGCTCACTTAGGGTCACTGCATGCTTTCTAGAAACACTGGGATTAGCCCAGGCAAACCTTTCCACTTCTACAAAATCATGGGAACTGCTCACATCCCAGACCAAACACTGAAGAGCATCATGGAATCGAACAGATGATGTCGCAGTCCAATGCCAGAGTCCCCACTACAGCCCTAACAAGTGGCCCCCTTGCTCCTGTGTGAACCACTCCCTTGATGGGGAGCACACTACCTCACAAGGCTACTTATTCTGTTGTCCCCTCATTTGTACAACGGGAACAGTATTAAAAAGGGAAACCTGAGACATCTGAACTCGATAATGAATGCAAAGCACATAGTGTGGTACCCAGTGTATAGAAGTACTCAGTGTATGAAAAGAATTTGTTCTCATTCTGTTAGACACAGAACAAGAGGAAAAGAGATTTTGCTTGTAGGAAGAGCACCCTCTGCTCCAGACTCGTTGTTTGGAAATTAGTCCTGACATGGTCTTGAGACAGAGCAAGGAAAGCACTGAGGTCTGGAGAGCCGGCTCTGCAGCCAGACCACCTGTATTTCAGTGCAGCTCTGCTATTTAGCTGTGTGACCTTGGAAAAGTCACTCTGGTCCTCCATTTCTACATCCATAAGATGAGGAGAGAATAATATCATCTACCTTCGGGGTTGTCACATAAATACTTAAAATTCTGGCAGGCACGTGGTAGATGTTAGTTGTCATTTTTGTCATCATTCCCATCTTTCAAACGAGGAAACTGAGGTCAGAAGATTGAGCCATTTCCCCAAGGTCAAACCAAACAGGAATCAGAGCCTGGGTATAAACCCTGGTCTTCATGAGTCCCTAGAGCATGCACTTTCCTCTATATGACTTTTGCCATTGCTTGCTTGCTTGCTTGCTTGCTTTATTTATTTATTTATTTATTTATTTATTTATTTATTTATTTTTAAGAAAGGGATAAGAAAAAACACACAAGTACTCATAAAGAATCCTGCCAGAGAGGCTGGCTCACCTGCTCATTTTGAGCATAGCTTGCTCATAAAAGCACAGGTGAGAGAACCTAGGAGTCATGTCCACAGGCAGGTAATAAAGCATGCCCCCTACTTGCTAAGGAGACACGCCAGGGGATGCAGCAGAAAACACCAACCCTGCTCGTTAGTCTGCCACCTCAGCACAACCAGAACTTCCACTCTGGTGGCGGTGGGAAGGACAGACAAAGCACCAAGCCCTATGTGGCCACGTGGGCTGGTGACATTCGGGTGACTCTGCAGCCCTAGGAGAGATGAAGAAGCACAGCCAGCACTTTTCAAAAACAGCAGGACCATTTTAGGTCAGTGCAGCCATGTTCTGCAGGCTGCTCGCGGCGTGTGCCTGTGTTTAGATGCAGGTGGCACGGGGCAGTGGATTCACGCTCTGTGCAAAAGAAGGCTTGCAAGCAGGAGTTGGATTAAAAATATCTAACACTTGATATGGCACAGACAGCAACCAATCAGAAGAAACACAATGGCCAATGAGAACAGATGCTGGCTTTATTTATTTTTTTTATTTCTTTTTGTGTGTAAATCCTCACCCAAGATTATTTTTCCATTATTTTTAGTGGTAGGTGGGAGAAGAGACACACAGAGAGAAACATGGGTATGAGAGAGACATATCGATTGGTTGCTTCCTGCAATCGCTTCAACCGGGGTCTGGAGTCAAGCCTGCAACCTGGGTACATGCCCTTGACTGTCATCAAATCCAAGACCCTTCAGTCCACAGGCTAATGCTCTATCCACTGAGCCAAACCAGCTGGGGCCAGATGTTGGCTTTAAACCATCAGCATGACCATGGCAGCATGTCCCAGCCAAATCTCAGACTCGGCAACAAGGAGAGAAAAGGATCAGTAAGGTGGGGGCTGGAGAGCAACAGAGGACTGTCTGCCTGTCTCCAAAGGAAGCCCCAGAGAATTCCAATAAACTGCCAGGGCTCCACAGAGCAGTTTAAAACCATTGCTGTGAGGGAAAGTGCAAGGGTCTTCAAGGTTCAGCCTCAAGGCCCAGGATTGCCACTCCCTTTAGGGTGCACAGGGCCAGTCTCTAGAAGAGCAAAGCTCCAAGATCCCCTCTCCCTCCCAACCCTCCCCAAGACATATCCAGGAATATTCTAACTGACACGTCACATGACCTCATTCTGCATAGTTTTCCCTTGGGTAAAGAGAGTTAATTTCTGGTCTCTGAAAACAGTTGTTTCTGTCCTGGTGTTTAGATGAGGGCAATGGCACTCTTTACTGGAGTCCCTGGTACTTAGAATACAGCCTGCATCCACATGAAGTGAGCCCTAGTCCCAGTCCCAGCCCTAGCAGGAGTCAGGGATGGGAGTCAGGTAGTCCACAGCCACTCCAAGCCCCTCTCTCTCTTAGTTCATACATGCCTCTCTATTGCTTAACATTCACTAGAAGCACGTGCTCCTGCTACCCTTTGGACAAAATCACAAGGAGTCTGTTATCCTGTGGCAATGAGGCTGGATGGAGCACCTGTTTTTCGTCTCGCATAAGGTGAAGTACCACATGATGAAACCCGTCGTTGGTTCATGAGATCTTGTGGGAGGTACTAGAAAGAAAGGCCCTTTCTTGAGACTTTCCTCTGGCCTCGCCTGCCAATCAGCCTGTGGTAGCATACTTGCCAACCCTGAGAAATACCCCCACAAAACACCATGGAATCACTTCACCACTGCTATCCACAGAGCTCAAAAGATTGTCCCACTTGATCTTGACTTTGCCCCGCTTGTGTCTTATAAATTGGGTTTCCTCTCCAGAAAGGGAGAAACATAGATGAGAAACATCACTGATTGGCTGCCTCCTGCATGCCCCATACTGGGGATGGAGAGCATGTGCCCTGATGGGAATAGAACTGGTGACCTCTTGGTTCATAGGTCAATGCTCAAGGGACCACACCGATTGGGCCCCTTTTCTTGCTAATTCCATTAGTGACTCTTCCTACTGCCTTTCATGCAAGGCTATGGCATCTCAGCCTTCTCTAGCTCCATTTCTTCTGGGTGGAAACCTTACACAGCCCTGAGTAAGCAGGCACTGGATTTGAATGACAGGAGTTCATTTAGTGATGTTGGCCTCACTGAGGCTATGACTATGAAGGAGGCCAGTGCCTCTGAGTAGGATAGGACATCGCAATTGAATACCAAACTCTCCTATCAGTCACCCAGATTCCATTCCCAGTTCTGTCACTTACCAGCAAGGTATCCTGGCAAATTACTCAAAAACTCTTCAAGCCTCTATTTTCTTTGGTGTAAAATGGTTACAATAATATCTATATTACAGGATTACAGACTTAAATAATACATACAGGGCTGAACAGAAGAGGTAGGTTACAATTGTGAGTACACAAAACACACACTGATTAGTCTCGTATTATTATTTATTCACTACAGACCCAGTGCACAAATTCATACACAGGTGAGGTCCATCAGGGTGGCCTGCAGGGATTGGGCTGCAGCTCACACCCCACAGGCTCACAGCCCCAGATCATGCCCCACAACCCTGCCTGGCACCTCACCATGGCCTGGTGTTGCCCCATCACCTGCTCCACCATCTTGCCTGCCAGACAATCAATCAGGGCTTGGCCCCCTGCCTAGCTCCCTCAGTGAGTGGGAGCCAGATGCAGCCCCACCCTCACTGTCGCCACTGGTTACTATCTGTGGGGCAATCAGTGAGGTGATCCAGGCCCCTACTCGCACCTGCCTTTGGCCTGGAGCCACCCGCTCACCTGTTCCAACATCCCGCCGTGGTCCCACTCTCATCAGGGCCCATCAGGGCCGTCAGTGCCTTCACTGCCGCGTTGCCAGTGCCATGTCACCAATGCCCGCCATGTTCTGTGCTGCCCTCTGGTGGTCAGCGCACATCATAGCGAGCGGTCAAACTCCCAGTTAATTCCCAGTCGAACTCCCGGTCGAACAATTTGCATATTAGGTTTTTATTATATAGGACTGTTGGATTATCTTCCATATAAACAACTATAAACCTACTTTGCCTGCCCCTTCATTGTTAATCATTCAGACATTTATTGGCCAGTTGCTATAAACCCTGCACCCTGCAAGAGGCTGGGGCTTCCAGTTTCTGCCTCAAGAACCTTACCATCCAGTGAGAGAGGATCACAGAAGAAAGGATGATTAGGATGCCATTTGGTTTGTGCTTTATTAATGACTAGAGGCCTGATTCACAAAATTCATGCAGCGGGCTTAATCCTCACAGCTATGGAGACTTGCCTCAGCCCTCACAGCCCTGGCTTTCTCCGGAAGATTGTCCAGAAGGACCTCGGATCTAATTAGAATATTATGCTTTTATTATTATAGATTATGTTTAAAAGAACCATTGCTGTTAAGTGACAACCATTTTTCTTTTTCTTTCTTTCTTTTTTTTTTTTTTTTTTGCCAATCACTGTGTGGTACACGCTTCATTGAGGTGGAGAGCATAAGCTATAAGCTTCTAGTCCAGACACCAGGTTCAACTCCAGGCATTTCCACGAACTATTTATGTATTCTGGAGCATGATGACTTCTCTGAAACTTAGCTATATCATCTGGAAAATGCCTATGAAAATTAGAAAGATATGCCTAAGAAGTTACCACAGTGCCTTGCACATAGTAGGGCTTAATACATGTTTTTTAAAGCTGTGTCTAAAGATGTTTCTTTAGAGAACTGATGGTGATGGCTCTTGTCCTCAGCCCTGGACAGTCTGTCTGGATAGGTCTCAAGGTCAAAACAGCATGTCCTCTGGGGATGTGAGGCAGGACTGTGATGTTTAGTGGCTTATCTGGTTTGTTGCCCATTCTGAGCCAATGACTGGAGCTGAGGGGAATGGGCCGGCCACTGCCCTGGAGTTGCTGGCAAGATCTAGGCATAGTGTTCCAAATAGGGCAGGCCCTCCAGGGCCAAAGCACAGAGAAACTGAGTGTTATGTGTGCTAAGATGCCAGGCTAGGACTTCACTGCAGACCTGTTATACGATACACGGCACAGGTACCACACCTGGGCAATCTGCTGCCTGGAGCCAGTGGCTTCTGTGTAGACCACCGACACTGTACCCCTCCTGTACACTCAGTCCTGTGCCCCCTGCCTGGACCTCCGTGCTGGAGTGCACAGGAGCGAGGCAGGCAGAACTCTGCTCCTCAGGAATGCAGGACCTCTGAGAAGGAGCCATGCAAATCAGAACATACCTGCCCAGAACTCAGCCAGTGCCCAGAAAAGAGCCAAACTGCACAAACCCAGACCTGCTGACATGAAGGAACATCCTTGTAGCACCGCCTGCTAAGCCTGTTGTTAAGCCTGCCTAGCTTCCTTTCACCATGCTTTGAGCTCAGGAAAGGTAATCGCTCTGGGAACCGGCTTCCTTAGGAGACCTGAAGGGATGCTTTCAGTCTAGAGTGAAACCTGCCTTTCAGCAGGGCCTCGCCTCCTCTCTTGTCCGACAAGGGGAAACCCAAGCCACAAAGGAAAGGGTTTGCACACACACAGCCCTGCGGGGTGGCGGTGGTGGTAAGTGACCCTTGGGGAAAGGAAGAAGCCCCGGATCTCTCAGCTCGGAGCACCTCATGAACAAAGACCCCAAAGTTTCCTGCTGGGACAACAGGAGACATAGGGCACTCAGACTCCAGGCACGCCCGCAGCTATCATCTGTCAGTGCTGACACCAGCTCTGTCTGTGTGCAGGTCCGAGCGGCGAGATCAGACAAGCCCTGCATGGGGGCCGGACTGGGGAGGGCAGGAAAGGGGGAGAAAGGGCTTGGGAGAGACCATGATGAATAGTAGGAGTTTTTAACTGACCCCACAGAACAAGGCAAGGGAGAACTGTGTGATCCAAGCCGGGATGAAAGAATGGCTGGCTTCCCCTTGTAATCAAAGCATTTAATGAAGCTTATTAAAAGCCCATTTCTGGATCTTGTTGAAAAATTACACCATGTTTTCATAAGAATTGAATTTTTTATAAGAATTGCTTCCTAGAGATTAAATACACACATGCACATATACATGCACACCCTTCCCACTCACACCGCACATGCACATACACATTCCCCACAAATCCTACACATCCCACACATCACACACATGGGGATACATCATCACGGATGACCACAATCCATGCTATACAGACATACTGGAAAGGAAAAGCAGGCCTAGTCCCCGATGTTGTTCAGCACCCTTTGAAGTCCCAGACTCTGGGGGAGCCCCAGAGCTTCCTGCTCAAGCAGCTGTCATCCCCACAAACAAACAGCACAGCCTCTGATCCAGATCATTCTCCACACCTTGCCTGAGGCCAGGCAACTCTGCCCCAGCAGAAGCTATAGGGATCATTCAGCTTTGGTGGGACACAGCAGAACAGCAGGGTCATTGCAGAAGGGGGTGTGCATCCAGGCCCCGAGCAATTCTCTCTGATATGCTGCATCCCAGCTCCTGGGGGGGGGGGTGGTTCTGGCCCTGGGCCCCCTGCATGTTTTCCTCTGGCTATCAGCTTACCCAGGGACCAAGGCTGTCTTCACTCACAGGCAGAGAAGGCATTGCTTTCTGAACTAACCCACCACATACCGGAGAATGCCCCTCGCAGAAAATAATTCCTCCACAGGCATGGTGTCTTCTTGGTGCTGATCACCCAACATTGACCACTTGCTGAGGGGCAGAGTTACTAAAATGACTGCTCAAATGCTCAAGCCATCCGGTGAAGCAGTGGCTTTTGGCAGAAACAAATGCTCTGGATGTCAAGGTCAATGCTAACCCCTATTCACTATGTGGCCTTGGCCAACTCTCTAAGCCATAATTTTCTTCTCTGCAAAATGGCAATAACAGAGTTTCGGAGATGATGGCAAAATGTTCTACTGATTGTAAACACCAAAGCAGATGCTAGCAATTCTCACAATGAGACAGTAATGAAGAAATGGAAGAGCTCATCAAACGGGCAATGCGAGCCTCAAGAGCAAAGCCTACATAGGATGTAACTTGTTATCCCCCATGCCCAGCACAGAGTCTGGCACCAGATATTCTGAGGGGAAAGTTTAAAAGAAAGAATGAAAATCCAGGGGCACCACGAGTTAAGTGGCTTGTTCAAGGTCACAGAGCAGCTTATGGTGGGACTGGAACCCAGGTCCCCTGATCCCTTAGTCCAGAACTCTCTGTTTTAGACATACCAGTTGGGTCTATTGAAGGTTGAATGATGTCACTCTAGGCACATGGGCCAGGTTTGAATGAGCTCTTCCATTCTCAGGGACAGATCTCATCTGGCCCAGGCAATGCCTGAGAGGCCTCACAGGTTAACCTGTAAACCATTCCAGCCCGATGGTGGGAACAAACAGAAACCGCAAGCACAAATAATACCTAAACGCCTCAAAACAACTCATCTTACTTCCTGACTTGAATTGCATAAATCAGAAAAGTCACAAGATTGAGACAACGGGCTGCAGAGATTGGAGACGAGACCTGTATCGTGTGTCAGGCTCACTTTCAGCATTATCACTTACCTGCTGACCGAGTGTCGCAGAGATCACCAGCCCTCTCTGAGTCTCAGTGTTTCCATCTGCAAAACAAGAAGACAATGACAATGAATCCCTGCAGACTGCTGGACTCAAATGCATCATCAGTTTATACCTAATATTGGTTACCAACTGCTTATGATCCCAGGTAAATGGGAAAATTGCAAATGGTCAGGGACAAGGAGGGAATTATTTCAAAAATGAAGTGAGACAATCAGAGATGAAGTATGATAATGGATAGTTATATGACAAACAGGGCACTGATGGTGCCCAGCTCTTGATACAGAAAACGCAGCCTTCCAATCATTCTGGCAGTTACTTTTGTTTTTCACAGATATCAAAATGCAAAACACCATTAAATACCAGGAGAAATAGAGCAGAGGAAAATGCCACTACCTCTACTTACTCATGCCTACCATTTTGGGGTATTTTTTTAATATTTTTCTTCTCTACATACATATAGTTTCCCATTTTGCAGAGAGGGGCTATGACAGTGCACTATACTGAAAAGTAAGTCCCTTTTCCTGCCCCATCACTGCAGCCTGCATTATTGGCTCATTTTTATTCCCATGCCTTTGTCAGTCTCCCTAAGACTTTTCAGGCCCCTGGCAGGCACTGTGCACAGCTGAGCCCAGTGAGGAGCATATGACCTCAGGAGCCCTCCGCTGGTCTTTTTCCCATGGGAGTTCAGGTATCTCATCTTGAAAATGAGGAAACAACACTGGCCCATTTGAGAGGTCACTTTTAACTTAAAAAGGGAAGGAAACTCATCTATTTGAGTCCTACTTCTTGACAGCCATTGGGCCAACAGGATCTACAGACATTATCTCATGATCCTCATACCCACCCTGAGAGATCCTGCTGACGAGAAAACTGCTGCTCCGTGAGTTGCAGTGACCCTGCCTGGCTTTGCACGGTCATTTTGGTACCACTTTCACAATTTTTGCTATCTTACCTCTGTTGTCATTTAATTTTTTCAAATCAATTCACATTTTGTTGCTTAACTTTATTGTTAATGGGTTTTTTAAAGTTCCAGAAGCTCTTTACTTCTTCCCTCCTTCGCTCTACGGTCCAGGGAAAGGCAGCTTAACTTCTCCACAAAGAAAGGTTCCAAAACTGCAAAATGGCTGCTAACACATTTAAAGGAATTCTTAATCATGACAATGCTATAAAAACTGTCTATGAAGTCACGAGTTTGGGGGCTGTGAACACATATATATTTTTGGTGTTCATTAGAATAAGTAATTTTTGAAATGTAAAGGCTCAGCCCCATACCACCCTGCTCCTACCGAAAAGCCTACTTTCTCTAGGAAGGGATGGTCTCAGTTCCCTCAGGGTGCTGCAGCCAGACCTTAGGATGAAAGTCACCTCTCAGAGCTGAAACAGCCACTAACACTTACTATATGTCCAGAAAGTTGCCTGAGGTTACACTGCTAATAACCGAAGGCACTGGGACATGGGCCCCCTAGCCCACGCCTGACCCTGTGCTCTGAGAGTGTATTCAGTTTCCCTTCCAGTCCTCATCAAACCCCAAATTTGCAATTCCGTGGCATCAGGCCACCAATTAAGCTCCTTTTCCCAATCCAGGCAGGTCATTCTGTTCTGTCGGGTCACCGGGTTTTCCACACAGTAAGTACGTAGATCGTATCAATGCATATTTAAGTTCCCAAAAGGGCACTTGGGTAAGAAGCTGCATAATTGTGAAAACCAAGTTTAGAAAATGTGAAGTGAAAGTGATTCTTTAGTCAAAGATCCAAGATAGTAACCAAGGAAATAGAAAGGGCTGATAGCAGAGTGTTCATGAATGCCAATGCCACAGTCAATGAGGATAAAATCCCAACTGGGTCAGGGGCCTAGGGGGAAGTGGCAAAGTGAGTGCATGGCACACATTGGCCAAAGCTGCTGGTGTCTTTCTAGAGCTCTAAGCTTTCACTTCCTGTCATCTGGTTTAAAATTAATTGGCAGGCATTTTTATGACCAGAGAGCAAGCACAGGGAAAGGCCTGCAGAATTGGCTCAGGCTTTGCTTTGTCAAGTTCCCCAGGTCTCCTTGAATATGTGCAGAAACAGAAAAACCGAACAAACATAACTCTGATTATTCATACTCCATCCAATGACAACTCTTCCAAGAAGCCTTCTCCAGCTGCCCGAGTTAACATTTGTCACTCCCACCCCTGCGTTCTGTTCAGTAACACCTTTATTTTTTAATATTTTTGCTTTTTTATTTATGTTTTTTTAGAGAGAGAGAAAGGGAGAGGGAGAGAGAGATAGAAACATCGATGAGAGAGAAACATTGATTGGCTACTTCATGCACACCCCATACTGGGAATTGAGCTTGGAATCTGGGCCTGTGCCCTGACTGGGAATTGAACCAGTTACCTCTGGTTTCATGGAAGGATGCCCAATCCACTGAGAAACACCAGCCTGGCCCTTTGATGATACTTTAATCACAGCTTCTGTTATATTGCAGCAATTGTCTTCTCTTCTTTTAAAATATTATCTTTTCATTTTACCCAAGTACATTAAATGCAATAAGTATATTTAATCACTCACAAAATGATTTTAGATATATTTCCTTCTAAACCTTCTAGGATAAATACTCCCCACACAGACATTCACAAACAACACATCCAGATACTTTACCAAATGGGATCATATTATACACACTAATTTTAATCTGTTTTTAAGTGGTTACATAGATACACAATCAATCCCCTACTGATAGACATATAGGTTGTTTCCAATTTTTCTTTAGCAGTTAAGAAACCCTATTATTTGTGCATATATAATGCAGCTTAACATTTAAAAAAGCATTAACTGCTTCTTACAAAATACTGCATCATTTTATATTTCCACCAGCAATATATCAACATGCCAATTCCTCATGCTATCATCAATATGAGGCTGCTGTTTCTTCCTCCTCCTCCTCCTCTTCCTCTTTCCCTTTGCCAATGTGATGGGTAAATGGAACTTAGATATTTTAATCTCCATGTTTTAGATATCAGTTGAATATCTTTTTCTGTTTCATGGCCCTTTGCACTACTTGTTTTAGGAACTTGAAGGTCACTCTTCTTTCCCCATTTCTCAGTCAGAAGTTAGTCTCTTTTATTTTTGGTACATAGGGTTTGTCATTTGTCTTTTGCCTTGATTCTTGCCTTCCACTTTCTTCTGCATACTTAATCACTGTGAGTGGCACCAGCATCTAGTAGAGGCCCCACCAGAAGCCTTCCTGCCTTGACATCTCACTGCATGACACTACCCACAGCCAAAGAGCCACCAAGTCCTCTCCATCTCATTTCCTAAGAAGATCTTACTCCTGCTCCCATTCAACACTCTCCACTGCCACCACCACCACCATCTTTCACCTGGACCACAGCACATCATAATTCTTCTCCCCACATCCTCCTCTCTAATTTTCTCACCACACAGAAGCTACAGGGCTTTTAAAGTGCAAATGGGATCATCTTGCCTTTAACAGCTGCCTCTATTCCATGGAAGATCACATTCAAAGTCCGTCATGTGCCCCTGTGCCTGATAGGCCACATCTAGCACCCACTTTTTGGCATTACTTGGGCTTCTGAATACATCCATCTTCACTCAGTCTCTGCACTTAGCCACATGGCTTCCTTAGAGGTCTTCAGATAAGTCACACATCTTCCCAACCCAAGGTCCTGGGTGTGCTGTGTCTTCTCCATGGGGAGTTATCTGTTCTCCCTCTACTGGCTAATCCAGATTCACCCATCTCCCCCCACCCAGCCCTCTCAGCTTCATCACCATCTCCTCAAAGAAGCTCAACCATCTTCCCCACCCTCTGTCTAAGTGAGCTTCTCTGGTTCCTTACTGGGAATGAAGTGGATAACGGGATGTCCTTAGTCAGCCCTAGTTACCCTGGAACTGGAAAAAGGGTATGTGAACTTCCAGGCTCCACCTAGTAGGAGGTTCTGAGTCTCTGCTGGGTTTCCTACTCTATCTGGATAGTCTTTAGGCCTGAATGGGTCAGGATCTGCAGAGAAAAAGTGCCAGTGACTCCCTGGAGAAGGGGAAGGTGGGGGCACAGGCACATGCCTCCCTTCAGGAAGTCCCTCCTGCCCCTGCCCACGAGATCTCAGAAACCCTGGGCTCAGAGATGCTTCTTGAGTTCTAAGTACCTCCTCTTCAGATGTGGAACTGATCTCAGGAAACTAATGATCCAAGCGACTATTACCACCAGGTGACTGAACCAGGAGGAGCTCTCCCAGGAGGAGTGGTACGTAGTTTCCTGCTTGGTCATTGTCAGTGAGTAGACATTATATTGCATGGACTTCAGCTGCTAGGTCCTCAAAACCTGCTCACTTTAGCTTTTTCCTGGGTATTTCAGAGTCCAAAATTTTTCCTTTCCCACTCCCTCTTGGTCAGATTTCTTTTTATGTGTGTGAAAAAAAAAAAAGAAATGGAATGAAGCAATTTAGGATGAGGAAACTGCCTTCTGGCCACAGGGCCTTGGCCCAAACAACCTAACAACCCACACAGCTTGGCAGAGGAAGAGTTAAATCCCAATGCCTTAACTGGCTTTTGGAAGGCTGGTCTAGTCCTCCTTGGGGCCCCCAACCCAAGCTGACCCCAGTCAGGGAGACTCAAGTTGCTTTCAGAGAGAGGTAGTTTTCTGTGCTAAAATGTTGCATGATCTCCTCACTTCTTTTCAACAGGACCCATGGAACGATGTGAGAGAGCCTTCTTTTAATTTTTAAAAACCAAGCTGATCAGCTCTGCTTGCACCCAGCAGTCTCAGGCTCATCCTTCCATCAACAAGCCATTGCTGGCTAACTCCCTTGTTGGTCAGTCCCAGGCCGGAATTGGTACCCAGGAAGATGGAATGGCATGGGCCTGACCCATATTCAAATCCCAGCTCTAGAAAGAAAAATACCACATGATCTCACTCATTTATAGATAATAAAGAACATTATAAATTGATGAACATAAAGATATATACAGATGCAGTAAAGCTTCAAACAGACTGTCAAATTATAGTGGGAAGGTTAGAGAGAGGTGGGTAGATAAGAGATCAACCAAAGGACTTGCATGCATGCATATAAGCATAACCAATGAACACAAGACACTGGGAGGTTAGGGTATGCATGGGAGTGGGGGTGGGGCATTGGGAAGATATGTATACATGTAATACATTAATAAAAAAAAAATAAAGCCTTTACTAACCACCAGAAAAAAAAAATCTCTGACTCTGATGAGCTTTGTGACAGGGAGAAAGCGACTTAACCTCTACAGAATGAAGATCCCTATTCCCACCTTACAGGGCTGTTGTGAGAATTCTGTGGAACAGCATTTCTCAAAAATCTAGCTGGGCCTGCAAGTCAAGTTAAAACAGCATGCACCACTCTCATAATTTCCACTGCAAATGATGGTGAATGAGACATGTTCCCAGCACAAACAGGTACCATATGTTACAGGTAGCATGAGAGGAAAGCAGGGGATGAGAGAGACTGTGATCTACAGTGGGATCCAGCCAGGAAGGGTCAAATCTACCAGGATGGGACTGGGTAAGACAGACTTCAAACAGGACTTATGAGCACAGTGTTTGCAAAACAGAAAGGTCCATGGGAAGAGGTAGGAAATGTGGACCCATTCTGAGAAAAGCAAGCAGCAGGAGCATGGGTATTAGTAAGGATGCAGGGCAGGAGCCTAGAGGGCCTAGTAGCCCAGGTACCAGCAATGGGCTCATCCATTAATGGGTTTTAAACTGGGAAATGACAGGACCAGGTGTGTCCTTCAGAGCCATCAATCTGGCTACAGTGAGATGGACTAAAGGGGTGAGGCTGAGTCAGGAAAAGCCATGGAGTTGAGGCTGACCCAGGCCAAATGGGAGGGTCTCTGACACTTTCATGAGGTTGCTAGTTGTCCCTGCCCAGCTTCTCACAGCAGCATGACTCCAGTTGCTTAGTTACCATTATGAGCATGGCTACCCTAACAAGGGTCCTCTCAGGCATTAAGTACAAAACCATCTACCCAAAACCTGGATGATTTAGCTGGGCTACAGCATCCTTTGCTGCAGGCCTTTCCATCCCTGTACTGTTTCATAGCCCTTGCCTGGAATCATGGTCAAGGTGCTGAGATGCTGGCCTAGCCTCAATCAGTCAAATTAATTCAATTCTATTCAGTTAAATTATTTTTGTGTGTGGACCTCAGTTCAGGTTTGAGGGTAGTTATGAGACTGTAACAGCAAGGTTGTGGGTCCAAGAGGTCTAGAGTCAAGGACACAAGTCTGTGCTGTAGCCCAGAGCTGAGTGCTTGATGTGTCCAAAGGAGGGCCAAGGGTCAGCACTGTGGGTACAAGAGACAGAGTGTGGTCTCTTCTGCAGAATCAGAAAAGCTTCATAAAAAAATAGGGCACTTGTCTGGGCCCTGGAGTCTCAGAAAGCATTTGAGCAGCAGAGGGTAGTACAAGGGAATTCCAAGCAGAGAAAGGGCATGTGTGGAGGAAGTGGTGTTGCCTTCCTGGCTGGGCCACAGGGTATGGACAGGGGATAGCAGAAGAAGGCAGAAGTGAGGCTGAGGTCCCCCTGGGAAGGGCATGATGCCACTTCCCTAAGGCACAAGAACTGGGGTCACACAAAAGAGAGCGAAGCAGTAATTTTTAAGCACAACCATGCATCTGGCAATGGGCATTACATTAACTCCACACAAAGCCATTCAGTTTGAATTCTATAACCATCCTGGGAGGTAATATCATCACCACCCCCACTTCACACCTGGAGAAACTAAGGCTTAGAGAAATTTCATGACCTGCCCAAGGCTGCAGGGGCAGGAATGGGGTGCAAATAGTTGAATCTGAGCCCAATGATCCTTCCCCTGGACAATACCAGATCTTCAAATGATGGAAGCAGATGCTTAATATGCTTCAAATAGCTGAGAAAACAGAATCATCATTGCCACCATCATCTTCATCATTGTCCTCATCACCACCGCAATCACAGACTCAGAATTTTATTTCGGAAAGGAGGAAATATACCATATGTGCCTCATTATAACAGGACCTTGTAAGATTCCTGAGCATATATGTTTAATTAAAATCAACCGCTGCCAGTGGCTGTCAATGGTCACTGCCTGCTTATGATGGGTGAGGTGCTTCCCATCTGTGTTCATAACAACTTTAACAACAACCCTATAAAGCAGGTGTTACTTCCCCAGTTTTATAATTGAGGACAAGGAGGCTCAGATGGGCGAAGTGACTTGCCCTAATTACTTAGAGCAGGAACTAGAAGACAGTGTCTAGGCACTGAGACCGACCTGTTAGCCACAAACTCTCCATGAACTCTCATCTTGACCTTCAAAGGATCCTCGTTAGGTGTCCATCTCATGAGTCATGCCACTTGCAGCATAAACTAGAAACCTAGGCCACCCCATGACACCCCACCCCTTCACTCATCTGCATTTTAACTCATCATCAAATTCTCCTGGTTCTAAGTCTCCTAATCCTGGCCACTTCTCATCATCTCTGCCTGACTACCTTAGTCCAAGCTACAGTCATCTCTCACCTGAGCTCTGCAGTGGCCTCCCAGATGGCCTCCCTGCATCCTGCAAATGTGACCCCACCCCCATCTCTAGGGCCCAGAGAGCCTGTCTCCTGCTGGTAGCTCTGTCTCCTGTCACCATATGCCCCTCCCATTTCATTTCCTCAAACATCTCACTGTCTGTACTGTTTCATAGCATTTACACAAGCTGATTCTGCTACCACTATTCCCAGCTGAGCAGGCCCTTCCTTCATCTCTCAGTTCAAATGTCACTTCCTCTGGAAAGCCTTCCCAGACTCTCAGTCTAGATCAGCAGGTACACACCAGAAAATTGTGTCGTGGCTAAAATATGGAAATACTTCCACACCAGTTGCTATGTAGTCACTTCTCAAGCTCCTAAATGCCTCCCACCAGGAGTTGAGCTCCTCTCAGGACCCTGTCCTCTGCCCCCACAGTCCAGACACTAAAATGTGGCACATGGAAGGCCCTCGGCTTCTCTTGAGGCATTATGACAGAGGCCTGTGACCTGCCGTTCAGGTTGTAAAATATTTTGCATGTCACCTCTAGCTCATGATCCTAGACTTCTCACATTTCATTGTCTAATATTTATTTGGGGAACTCTATCATGAACTCTTGGATAGCAGGGAGCACAGAAGTTAGATTTACTATGTCAATTCTCGATAAAGAAGACCTGAATGACATAGAGAATGGGATGATGGGGCAGTGCTGCTTGCTTCACCCTACTGTCTGTATCTGTTTAGATTTTTCCACAACTTCAGGCACCAAGCAATGAAGACACAGGGCTGATGCCACGGAGCAAGGGGGCATGACAGCCACGGAGGGTCTGCCTGCCCGACAGGGTGAGATCATGATCTCACCTACCTAAAAACACTTGGGAGACAGAAGAAGGCAGAGTCTTTCTGGGTTTGACCTTTTCCTATTCATTGGTCAATTTGTCCACCTTATAAATATAGAACTCTAAAATCCATCCTCAGGTCCATACTAATCAGATAACACCTTAGCCCAAAAGACCATCTTCTCCCATGACAAAACTCTCTTGGCAAGTTTCCCTACCTCACTTTGCATTCCCCGGAGCCTTCTTCTGCACTACGCTATCTGATCATGTCTTTCTTCTGTTAAGTTTGGTGGCATTCCACTGTCTTCAAGATGCATTCAAACCCTCCATCTGTTTATACCGTCTTCCTCTTTGGGCCCTCTCTATCCCTTTAACGTCCCTGTGTGCTTTTCTCCTTATTCTCTTCTATTTCCCGTATTGACATGCATGCTGCCCTGATGTCTAGAACTTCCCCAGATCATTTCTATTTACCTTCTGAGTTTCAGCTTAAAGGGCATATACTTTGAACAACTTTTGCTGATGAACCCTAGGCAGTCAGCTCCTCATAGGGAGCTCTTTTGTTACAGTTTGTACCCCTGAACTACCTGTTCACTGTCTGTCTTGAAAAGAAGCCCCAGGTGGACAGGGACTGTATCATCTTGTTATCCCCACTGCTTGGCCTGATTCCTGACACAAAAGCTCAATCAATATTTGATGAAAGAATAATCAATATGATGAGACCGCAAGCTTGGACCGTTTCCCTGTCTCCAGGGTCAAAGCTGAATTTAGATTAATTCCAATGGTTACTATGGAGATTTCAGAAAATAGCCAATTAATTTGCATTATTTTTCTGATGTGTAGAAGGGGTCTGAAAACTCATTAGTGAAGTTCTCTAAGGGATGAGTCTGAACTCTTAGGAGAAAATCTGAACTGTTAAAACAAACAAACAAACAAACAAACAAACAAATACATTTGAGAAAAGGAAGGAGAGGTAAGCTCTCCAAAGAAAACTGCTGAGTAGAAATGTGCAAGAAAAGAAGATGTAAAGATTCACCTTCACAGGAAAAGGCTGCATCCAGGTAAGCCAAGAAGGAATCACATGTTACAGGAAATGGACATCAGCCTAGATGGGCTCTGGTTCCTCCTCTGACTCTGATGAGACCTGTGACGCTCAGCCAGGCCTTTGCCCACTCTACAGCTTGGCTTCCTTCCCAGCAAAACCTCAAGAAGTGCCCAAGCCCCCAGGCAGGGTTCCTGTACAAGGATCTGCAGGGAAGAACCTGGGTGGGTAGGTCGAGACTGAGTATCTGTAGACTTAGCCAAGCACCCTGCACTCCCCAGAGCAGGGGCATGGGGGATGGCAAGACTCCTCTGGCCCTGTCCAGCCTTTTTGGACATCTTCAGGCCCAACAAATTGGGAGACATTGGCCTGAGATAAGTGAATGCCAAGTAGGCCGACAGGGTCCAGAGAATGGCCCCTGAAGCTGTTACAGGTGTGGACACAGTGCGGGCTGGGCTGCTAAATGAGTGCCCCTGGGCCTGAAACTCATGGATCCTGGAGTCCCAGGTATTCAAGTAACTGGAAAACATCTGAGACAAGTGTGTTCACTGTTTTTGTTTCATGGAACCCTGTGACTGGTTCTTGAAACTTATAGATACTTTCTCAGAAAAATGTTTCTAAATGCATAAAACAAAATCCCTATGATGACAGTGGAAACCAATTATATTGAAATGGTTATCAAAATGTTAAACTCATAACTCTGTGATACACTAATATTTTTATTTCTTTTATAAATCAATATTTATAACAAGATATAGAGGCAGGTCTAATAACCCTCCCAGCCTTGAAGGAGTAATGAGTGCAAATGCTATTCTGAGGTATCTCCAACAACAATATCTGATTCCTCCTGGCGACAAAGTCCAGGAGACTTCTAATGATATTGTGGTTTATTGCCTACATCCACATTGGAAGAAAATGATAACTTTTCCCCCAGCCACACGCTCACATTAAGAACCTCTGATTTAGGGCAGTGACCTGACTTTACAGAGGAGGAAACTGGAGTTCCCAAAGGGGCAGGGACCTCTGGCCATGATCTGCCCACTCTGCAGAGCTGCCTCCCAAGTGCTTGAATCTTCAAACCATTACACAGGCCATTGTTTTACTTCCCTTCGTTTCCTCAGTTGTAAAATGGGAATGTCCACACCCACTCCTACAGTTCTGCTGTGGGAATACAGGAAGGGGAAAGGATCCAGATGGGGGCTTGTTCCCTACCTTGTGCTCTGCACTTGTATAAATTAGTAGTTTGTGAGTAGGTATTTATTATATATGCCTCATGTGAAACCTAAGGATATGAATTTTGGGTTTCAGTGAAGGGGAAGGTCCAGAGTGGTAAACCCAAATGCCTTTAGGAGTAAGGCAATAAGGAGGGGTGGGTATTGTGGCAAACTCAAGAACTCATGCCCCTCCAATAGGAGCAATAGCCATTCAGTACCTATGGAGGACGCCACACAAGGTATGAAACCATGGCTCAGGGCAGTGACATGATGATCTTTTGTAGTGGATTTAAAGAATCCTGCATTTGAGAGGTGGCTCTGCAAAGTGGGCAGAGCAGGGAGGCCTAGTGTTGCCAAATCTGACTTCCTAAGAGATGATGAAAATCCTTATTTTTTTGCAAAGTGTCCTGGTTTTTATATTAAGTATCTTTATATTTAAAACAGGACATGAGCCCTAAAACATATCTGTAAGGTTGTCAGTTTATAGCCCTGTGGATGTAAAGGTAGGAAAGGAGATGAAACAGGTAGGTGTTTCCTATATAGGCCAAGAGGGTCCTTACCCCCGCCCTAGAGATCAGATGGTACCTGTGCAGGGTAACCATTATCACCAGGGCAACCAAGCTTCCCCCAGCAGAGACTGCAGTCATAAAATTATGCTCCTGCCTCTCACTACTGCAAGGCTGCCTTTTATATGAATAACCACGAACTGTGCTCACAGCGCATCAAGGTAAACAGAAATGCTTCCATGGTGGGTAATGCAGGCAATTCTAACAGATGAAGAAATATGCTTCTCAATGCAAATAGGAAGATAGAGAGAGATTAAAGTCTGCTCCATATGATTTGCAGGCTCAGAGCCACAGGCTTGGAGAATCTTGGGTTGTTTGGGCTGGAAGGGACTTGCCAACGGTGGCATTCGGTATGTGAGTACTTCCAATTTCATACAGCATCGGTTTCCTCATCTGAAAACCCCAACAGAGCCACTTGGTTCCCGGAATGTGTCATACTCTCAGCAGCCCGATACTGCAGTTCATACTGTTCCCTCCTTCATCTGGCCATCTCCCACTTGACCTTCAAGATCAGCTCGAATCTCTCTTTGGAACCTGACCTGCCTCCTTCCTCTGCCTCCATCAAGCAAAGCACATGCCACACAGGACTGTTGCTTGTTGGAGTGTGTGTGTGTCTCCCCTCCAGATGGCAGGGAGCTCCAGCTCTGTCTCCTCAGAGCCCAGCCCAGGGAGACACTCCACAAACTGCTGCGCAGGGAAGCCATGAGCAGTGCACAGTGCAAGTCTGCTGTGGTGAGTGGCACAAGGAGGTGAAAAATAAAGACTATAAGGGGAGAGTGCACCAAACACCATCTTGATATAAAGTTAGCACGCTGAATGTTCCAAGTCTAAGGTCACATAGAGACTCTGGTCTATAATATGCAAGACCAGCAGTTAAGGATGGTATATGGTTACTTTGATCCTCCCTCTTGCCAACAAATGAGGAACAATCAAAGTAGTTCCTGAGAATTCATGTGCACCAGGCTCCACACTGGACACAACCACACACTGGTTAACTTAATCCCAGTACGTAACATACCTACTTCATGGTTGATAGGTGTGGAGCGAGAAGAGCAAGGTTCATCCATGGCAAGAAGGCAGCACTAGAAGCCAATCCACACCTCCAGAGTTTTCTCCATCCCATTCACGTCCTCACTGTCACAATGGACCTTCTTTATCCTGCCTGGCCCAGCCATTGCTCATGCCAGCCATGGAGCAGCAAGGGGGTGGAGCCTTGAATAAATGCTTTCCCCACTCCCACCCCCAGCATTGTATTCCAGACCTGCCCCAACACAGTTCTGGGGGCTTGTGAGGATAGTGGTCCTTGTGAGGTCTCTCTGGGAAAGTGAATAAAATGAGTAAGACAGAAGAGAATCCAAAGTTCTTCCCCCACCTCCCAGTCACTTTGGCTATGGAGTGGGTAGGGAGAGAGGGTTCTGCTTTCTTTAGGTTTGAGTTTTAAAACATTACTTCCATTTAGGAGTTACCCATAAAAAACTCTGATTTAGGGAGTTCCTACTTAGAGACAGATGTCCTCAGTTCATCTATTCTTTTGCCAGCCCTCTAATAATAGGTCAGGCTGTAGTAAGAGGGGACATAAAGAGGATCTGTGGATGCCACAGCAAACATGGAATGATTGCTCAGTCAGTGTACACTCCGAGCATTTCTAGTCTCTCTGCACAAGATGCCAAATATGACAACCAAAGGTACATAGAATTCCCTCGGAGCATCAGTGGATGAGGCAGAGGCTTGGAGTCAGAGAGACTCAAGTCCCAAGTCACATAAACCTCTCTGACAAGGTTCCTATGCCCGGATCCCACAGGGCTGCTGCAGTGAGGATCAAGTGCAGAGACACGGGGCAAGTAGCTAGTGCAGTGCCTGACATGTTGCATGCTGGTATCCTGGCCACTGTCACTTTAATGCTATTGAGGACTGAGCACTGGAGGGAACCGAGGCATTGGGCTGGGAGGAGGGGTGGGGAAGCAATACAGTGGATGTTATATTTAGTTCCTCAGGCTTGGCCTCCATTGTATCTTTTTAATCTTACCTGGTCCATTGGGCTAATATTTTACAAGCCCACAATATGTAGTTTTTTATGAGCCCATAAAAATCTTCAGAGTGAAATCAGTCATCCGCCACTGTCTTTCTTGAGGACTAAAGCCCAACACTTGAGCCTAACCTCCGTGCTCTCCGTAATCAAACTGGCCATGCTCCCCTCCCAACATGCACTCCTGGCCTCCTCTAAGGTCTACTGACCCTTCTCTAGATGTGCTCTGCCCACTCCTGCCTCTGAACTTTGGTTTATGCTGTTCCTCTTCTGAAACAATCCAAACATTTCCAGTGTCTGCTCCCCAACCCACATGAAAAGCATTTGCCTGCAATTCAAGCCCCCCCCCCTGCCTCTTCCTCCTTAGAATCCCATGATACTCAGAGTACAACCCATTTGTGGTCTGTCTTCTCTTCCTCCCTCGAACTGTTTTACTGGCTGCAGAGCCCTGAGTGAGTCTCTGAAGGTGGAAGGTCTCCATGCACTCTTACGGGAAGGAGAGCTCCTCCCAGGCAGGGATAGTGCAGACTCTCACCCTGCCAACTCCATGTGAGTAATTCCTCCCTGTCCTTCAACAGCCACAATGAGGGATCCCTCCTCCAGAAAGCAATCCTCGGTCCACAGGCTGATTTTATCTCTCCCACAGCACTCCATCTGAGTATTCCTCAGAGGACACAGCACCTCCTTCTATGCAGTCATTTGTGTGGCTGGCTCCTCAGCACTGTGGGTGCCTGAGGGTAGGGGCCTTGTCCTGTGCAATCTGTGCAATGCCTCCTCCCAGGCACAGAGTTTGACATAAGTGTGTGTTTCAGTAAGTATATGTCAAATAATAACAATCACAGCAGAAAACCCGACATACACCCTTACTATTGCAGGGCATTGTTTTAAGTGATGTTCAAATATTAGCTTACTGAACATGCACAGCCTTCTGTAAGCTCTTCCATTTTTCCGATGAAGAACCTGAGTCACAGAAATGTCAGGTAATAGGCCTAAGGTCAAGCAGGTGGCAGAGCTCCTGCTTAAATCCAGGCCACGTGACTCTGGCAAACATTATCTTAACCACTGAGCAATACCACCTTGACTTCATTCATCTTCATATCCTTAGTGCCTAGCAAAGAACCAGGCAGTCAGCAAGGATTCAGCTAGCAAGTGCTCCCAACACCCCCTTGTTGGAGAGCTGCCACCAGGCACGGAGAGATTCGAGATGGGTAGAGCACCTGGGGAGTGGATCCTGTCCCTGCCAGGCTTGCCACAAGCACGCCCTAATGTGGGTTGCTCTCCTTCTCTTAAAGAGATGCACCAGCCCTCACCCCACTCAGCCTTCTCTGCCAGGGCCAGCAAATTCATCCTCAGCAGTGAGCCTAGACTTAGACTGTGTACGTTGTTACCATCAGGACAGGCTGCCAGTTTATTCCTACATTCATTAAGGTTTCTACACACTCCATTTGTCTCCCAGAAGACCCCATCCGTAGGCACTGTCGGAAACCATCCATTTGCATGGCTGATGATGCTCCCTGACCCCAAACCAGAAGGCGAGGAAGCAGCCTTTCCATCATTCTCTCCTGACCTGTTGTTGTTGTAACTGTAAGCTGCCTTTCACACATGCAACATTAACTTTTCTAGGTTATAAAGTGGAGGGTGGAGTCCAACTATTTTAGAATATGATTCCAAAGCCAAGTGAAATAAATCATTCAACTTATTTATTCCCAGATCTTATGCAAAGAGACCAGGAATCAGGACAAGGAAAACCCCAGTTGATGACACTGAAGCTATGGGTCCAGGTACCCCCACTTCAGTGCTTCCCCAGGAAGCCCAGTAAATTACATGCACCAACCCCCCCTCCCTATCAAAATATACTAATGCAATGCTTTCTAAAAGGATAATCCTCTGCTAAGTCCTACACAATCATGTTCAATGTTTGCTGGAAATGAACACCAGGAAGCCATTGAACTTGCCCCCACTCTGAATACATTTGCTAATAACTCTTGCACAGAAAGAGCTTCGTTCCTGCCGATGTCAAGGCTCTGGAAATCAGACTTCTAACAAATTTCCTTTGGCTTTGTTTCACATAATCCTGCTTCTGTCTGCTTCATGCTCTTCCCCAAATGTGTTGGGTCCCAGTGGGCCATTGTCCTCCATGAATGATGGCTTCTCACTCGACAAATGGCCCTCCATCTATCATTGCAGAGCTCCAGCGGGAACAACAGAGGGTCCTCTGTTTCCCTCGCAAGCAGGCAGAGTGATGGCCCTGCCTTGCACTTGCCTCCCCCATGCTCTTGGGAGGGATACCAAGAATGCTGGGAGCTCTTGGGAAGCGAGTAAAGGCTGAGCCATTTCCACGGTCAATGTGAAACCCTTCTGGTCTGTGGAGACCCCACTTATGTTCTCTTCTCCCAGGTGGGCAATCTCTGTGATCCCTCATCTTCTTTACTTCAGCCCCAGCCTTTCTTCCAATCATGTCATCCATCTCTCTGCTGAGCTATGAGAATCTAATGAGATAATTATACCAAGAGCATACTGCAAATACAGAATGGCTAGAGCCATGAAGAGGGACTGTCATTGTGGTCAGGAAAACCTGGGTTCAAATTTGACTCAACAATTTCATATTGGGTGACCTTGCAAGAGCCACTTGACCTCTCTAAGCCTCAATGTTCCCATCTGCAAAGTGGGGAATCATAATACCTACCTCACAGTGTTGCCATGAAGCTCAAGTAGATAATGAAGGTGATGGATATTAATAGCTAAGCACAGTACCAGGCAAACAGAAGGTATTAATTAGGGGTTTATTATTTCAAAATATTTTCCCTAAAACTCTAGAAAAATTGACAGTGGAGAGAAATGAATTCCATTTACCTATGACTCTGTGTCCCCCTTAATAAAAGGTGCTGGAACTGGAGTACCCTGGGTGCCATTTCCAAATAGCCAGCACATCTCGGATCAAGTTCAGACTCTGGCTATGCCTTTTGCTGTGTGACCTTGGTTAAGGAATTTAACCTTTCTAAGCCTCAGTTCTGCTGCAACTATGAAAAATAAGATCCACTTTATAGGTACATTTTGAGTCCTAGTCAAATAATGCAGGAAAATGCTAGCCTTCAGTTTATGGTATACAGTAGGTGTTAAGAAAATTTTAACTAGTTATGTTACTTATTCATTAGACACTGAATAGGAGTCTAGGACATTGTGCTACGTGCTGGAAGAGGTAAAAAGAAAAAAGAACAGGAGAAGGAGGAGGGAGGTATGAGGGGAAGAAAGGGTGAATAAGGCATGCTTTATAGCCTCCTAGGGCTCAGAGACTAATGCAGTAATTCTCAACCCTGACTTAGGAACTTTAAAGAATGCTGCTGCCCAGGCTCTATACCCAAAGATTCTGATTAAATTTTCTGGGTGTGGCCTGGGTATCAGCATTTTCATAAGTTTCTCAGGAGATTCTAATGTGACCAGGGCCATGAAAGACAGAAATGTTTTTAATAATACATGCTTAGGTCTCCTACAGAGCTATGTGCAAAGATCAAGAGGAATACACACAAAGGGGAAATGTTGCCTTTTCCCTTTAAGCAGGCCTTCACCAGGAGGAAATGAAGGAAGAGCATTCTGAGCCTTCTCTGGAAGACCCCACATAAAGGCAGAGCTGTAGGGGGGTCATCCGGCAGGACCTAGAGCAAACCAGGCAACAGGAGGGAAGTAAGAAAAGGCTGGACTATTTCTTATGAGCAGAGCTTCTTGGGGGTTCCCAGCCATAAACTCTGTGACCCCAGTCTCTGGCCAGGACACTACTGCAAGGAGAGGGAGGGAAGTGAAAAAGGAAGGAGGGGAGAGGGAAAGGGAGAAAGAGAGGGAGAGAGAGAGAGAGAGAGAGAGAGAGAGAGAGAGAGAGAGAGAGCACCACATGATCAGGCAGTCTGTGGAAAGTTCTCTACCAATGGCAGTTATCCCCCAATACTGACACATGCCTTGCAAAGAGGCCAAACACTTAGGATGACGACACAAAGGTTGGTTGGTTGGTTGGTTGATGGGGATGGGCATCTGTCCAAGGTGCTGAACAGTCCATTGCTGAAGAACCAGTCTGTTCAAAGTGCTCTGTAGATCTGTCAAAGTCACCTGGGAGTTGGTTAGAAATGCAGGATTATGGGCCCCACACCAGACCTACAGAATAAGAACCTGTCCCTAATTTAGTCCTTAGGGCATCTGGGTGCAATTGAAGTCTTAGGTGCACTGCCCTAGCCCAATGTTTTCAAGGTAAAGATTACATCCCATTAGGGAGTTAAAATTTTAAGTTAGCTCATTAGAAATAGCGTTTTTAAAAATTCTCATCCAAGTATATTTTTCCCATTGATTTCCAAAGGGAGTAAAAGGGAAGGAGGAGAAAAGAGAGAAAGAAATATTGAGGCGATAAAGACACATTGAATGCTTGCCTCCCACCCCTGCCCCCACCAGAGCTGGGGAACTTGCAACCTAGGAACATATCCTTGACCAGAAATCAAACCCATGACCCTTAGGTGTACAGGTTGACTCCTTAACCACAGAACAAAACCAAACCAGCTGGGGCAAAATTTTTAAATAAAAGAATGGAATGAATGGAACATAAAATAACTAAAAATATCAGAATTCTACTCTAACCTGGTGGCTTACTTGGTTGGAGTGTTGTTTCAAACACCAAAAGGTGGCTAGTTTGAGTCCTAGTCAGGAAATATACCTAGATTCAATCCCTGGTCAGGGCACATATGCAAGGCACTCCATCGATGTTTCTTTCTCACATCTATATTTCACTCTCTTCCCCTTCCCCTCTCTCTAAATCAATAAACACATATCATTTGGTAAGAATTTTTTAAAAAGTCAGATTTCTCACCTAAGAGCAAGTTCTATCATTACACATAGGGGTATACTGAGCAGGATCTAAAAAGGATTTATTCCTATGAGTTACATTTAAACAAAGTCTGAAAGCCACTGCTTATTTCTCCTACTCCTAGGACATGGGTGATTCTTATCCAATATCTCCCAGGATTCTGAGCCAGATGAGGAAACACAGTGTTAGAGAAAAGAGGGTTACAGATCACTAGAGAAAGAGAATGAGCTTGGGTTTGCTGAAGAGGCATAATGCTGAGAGATCATTGGGGAAGGCAAACATAAGTAAATAAATAGATGGGTACATACATACATACATACATACATAGCAGAGGGGACCATGTTTAAGTGTTATTATCTATAGACATACTTTATTTTTATTTATTTATCTTTTTTTTGGGGGGGGGATAAAGTAAGTTTTTAATGGGAATTTTATTTTATTTTTTATTATTTATTTTTTCCCTTATTGCCCTCTCCAACCCCCAGTACATGCCCTCATCTGTCTCCCCCTCCCCCAACCCCTCCCATTGCCCTGTATCCACTGGCTGTAGGAGATCAACTGAAAGACTTGTATGCATGTGTGTAGGCATAGCCAGTGAATATAGACATACTTTAAAGTGTTCTTTGTTTTCTTTTTATTTCAATGAAAAAAATTTAAATAAGTTTATTGATATTTAAAGAGATAGGATGGGAAAAGAGAGAAACATTGATGTGAGAGCACAACATCGATCAGCTGCCTCTTGCACACCCCCTACCGTGGATTAAGCCCACAACCTAAGAATGTGCCCTGACCAGGAATTTAACCAGCAACCACCCAATGCATGGGATGACACCCAACTAACTGGGCCATACCAGCCAGGGCTTCCAAAATTTTTCATAAAACTTTACCCTGCCCTTAAAACAAACATTGCAGTAAGTTTATATTTCTCAGCATGTACAGCCGATTTTTTTTGACTTGAGGACCCCCTCACCTTCCTGATGGTTTACTACCACCATTTCCAGGAAAGCTGGTGGGGGGCAAAGAGAGGAGAGGCCCCATGACTTAGTATCAATGGCTCTTCACCAAAGCCAGGTTCCCATCAACCAAATCATTCCGAGGCACAATTACAAAGAATTTTGAAAACAAAGAAAAGATGCCTTTTAAAATGCACAGACATTTTGTTTGCTTCAAGAGGGGACACGAACAAAATGTCAACAGCAGAAGTGACACCACGGTTTTCCTTCCTTTCAGGAATCGGCAATGGGAGTTATTAGCCTCTCACCACACGCCTATTATTTCATTTACTCAATAGTGTCCTACATTCTGTTTTGCCTAGGAAATTGGTGTGTAATGGAAGATGACAAAAATGGCTCTTAACAATAATGTTCTCCCAGGCTCGTGGAGTTTATAAAACACTGAGCTTAGTATTCCCACTTTGGGAAATTCTGCATGAAGGCCATGGTGGGGGACAAAAATTTTGTTAACACCCACACATGGTGTCAGCTTCTTGGAAGACACAAAGTCTATATGCCCAAACTTTTGCATTTGTTCTGCAAAATGGCAGAATCAGGATGACTGTCTCCTCTGCCAGGAGCTATGATAAGAAAAACTTGAACAGTTTTATTGTATTATTTTTTTTAATAAGTAAATGATAAAGTAATGCATAGCTACAATCTATAAAGATAAATTTCTCTTTATGCAGACAGGACACCTGATTTTTGAGGGGCGTTTAAGTCCCTCAAACCCTAAGATACTTAACATGACCCTTGATATGAAAAGTGAAAAGCTAGTAGTCCTACGTTCCTAGGCCTTCAGGTCTTTATCTTATTTAATCCACTTGACAAACAGTAGGATGAGTATTACAATCCCTCTATTCAGAGATGGCAAAATGATAGCTCAAAGATGGTGAGTGTCCTTCCCAAGGTCTCGGAGCCACCTCATCAGAGCAACACAACTAGAGTCTGAACTCTAGACAAGTCTGACTTTAAAGGTCCAGTCAAGTAGACCAAGTGTCGATTTTTCAGCTGCTTTTCTGTGTCAGCTTCAGACACCCCAGTGTTTCACAATAACCTTCTTTTCCACATGCTTCGGGTTATTTTCCCAAATTGCTGCTTTCATCTCTCTGGGTCTTGGGTCTGAGTTGGCAGACATTACCCCCAGGCTCCGTCAGACAGTGAAGGAATTGTCCTGTGTGGGTCACTTACACAGAGGGATCTCAGCAAAGGGACCGGCTTTTCACGGCCCCAAAATAAAACCTGTTTCCCTTCAGTGATTTTTTTTTAAAAAAAGGAGTCAAACAGTATATCCCCAAATTGGGGACATTTACATCCATCTGAACTTTGAGGCTGGATTTCCTCAAGATCACAACTTAAGCATTTCTGAAACTGGGTAATGCTTAGAAGGGCGGGGGGCGGTGGGGCATCTGAGAAATAACATTTCAAAAAAAACCTGATCTAAATACAGACAGTAAGTTCAACATAATTTCTTCAGGGCTTGCCACGTTCCATACACTATGAAGAGGGCCAGTGGAGTGGACACAAGGCACCAAGACATGGACTTGGGCCAGGGTATTTATTCATGGTCCTTTTTATCGGTTAGCAAACATTGAAAGTTCTAACTAGAATTCAAGCTTGAAGGAACACATTTCAGTGTAATCAAAAAATGTCTGACCATCAGCACTTGTCTAACAATGCAACAAGCCAACCTTATTAGCAAGTTTCACCCAAAGGAATGCTGGTAAATATTTAACAACTGGCTCTCCAGGAAAACAAACAAGACAAAACAAAACCCAACAAAGGCCCTGATTTGTAGCATTTTCTGGTTTCCGTGCTGTAAATTCTGCTACCATGGCCAATTTCCAGCTCTCAAAGCGGAGCCACAGAAAGAGGAGATGGGACAACTCCACCATGTGCGTGTAAGTAACCTCAGGAGCAATAGATTGTGCAGTAAAATAATCAGGAAGTGGTGAACGCCGAATATCCCTTCCTTTCTCTTTAATATACAAGGCAAGGCAAAATGAAGCTTACTGTTGTGAGTACATGAAATACATTGTTTATCCTTGTATTGTCGAATATTAATTACTGCATTATCTTCTATATAAACAACTGTAAACATACTTTTGCCCCACCCTGCAATTTATTTAAGCCTGAGTTTATATAATTTCATTTTTAGTAATAGCGTGCTTATTAAATGTCTCACAAAATCCCTGACAAATGAGCAGTCAGTTCTTTCTTTTAAGCCAGTACAAAGGGTTCCTCAATAGCACAGGACCTTCACCACAGGAAAGAGTGGGCCATCAGAGGTGGGGTAGGATAGGATTAGATTACCTACGTCTGTACACTTCTCCAACTCAGGCAGCAGAGGCCTCGGCCTCCACTACAGTGTCATTGCTGGTGGCACTTCATCACCTACCGTGTTCCAGGGACTGTGCCAAGAGCTTTGTGTGCATTATCTCATTTATCTTGACCATCACCCCATGGGGTAGATTGGGACTACTCTCATACCCATTTTACAGAACAGGCAACTGAGGCTTAGAACACTTACATGCTTTGAGTCACAGACTAGTAAGTGGCAGTGTTGAAATGTTTGACTCCAAATCTCTTCTTCTTAAGCAGGACATTACACTGATGTTAAGAGAGACATGCTATCCCTCTGACTCTTGCACCTCCATCATCCCTCAGGGCAAAATGACTTATTTGTAAAGCAGGAGAAAGAAGAGATGGGCTGTTCCCAGTTGCAGATCTCAGCAGGCTTAGCTCACCCTTATGAATCCAGAGGCCTACAGTCAACCAAGAGCCCACAGGAAGTACTTAAGTGAACATTATCTCCCTTTCCTTTATAGCCATAAACTAACAACTTAGTCTGAAATGAAGTACATCTATACAAAATCACCATCTCCCTAATTAAAAAAGGTAAAATATCTATCACGTAAATTTTTTCCACTGAGCAGACAATTAATTTAGATGTGCTGAAGGCACTGCTAGCAACAGGCAGCCTGGTCTGAAGTTTGGTGTCTCAGTTCTAACGAACGACAAACTCTTTTTCCTTTAATCAAGGGATAGTGGAGGGGGAGCAATACAGTCAGACTGGACCTAACGTGAGCAGGACACCATATCTCTGTATCATAAGACGCAGGTGAGTGCAGCGTCTTGCTCAGTACTGACCACCACATTCTCCACTGTTCAGTAAAATAGTAGCTGACCCCAGGCTAAGCCAACAGCCCTCCTACTGGTTTTATCCCAAAGCTCTGACCCTAGTCTTAGAGCCCACATAAGATGAGCACCCCAAGAGGGCATGCAGTTGGCTGATAAGATATTCCTACCGGATAGAGGAGGCACCCCCAGAAATAAATGAGCTGAAGGTTAGCTCACTATCTCTATTCATTGTCCACCTACCTCCCGCTATGATGGAAGGTCCTTGCAGGGAAGAAAGAATGCAGCCCTCCTTTGGTGAGGCAGGTAAGGCTCAGAGCCCACTGGCAGAGGCCCAGGCCCTGGCTCTTCTCCTATCCTCTCTGCAGTCTTCTACCCCTGTAACATCCAAGGATTGCAACTGAATGCAAGAGTTTGCACTCAGTGTTTACCTGCGGAGGTTTTGGTCACCTGCTTAGTCAAGATCCCTGGGCTGTGCATCTTAGCTGCTTTTTCATCATGCCTCCATGGCATAGAATATGGAGGTGCCGCTGCATGATGCAAACTACCTAAACTGTGGGCAACAGCTCCTATAGCAACAGATGACAATGTGGGGAGGGCTGCCTGGCTCTTGGCCTGGAGGAATTTTACTTTGAAATTAATCAAAATTGCAGTTGAGAAAGAAATAATAAGCACTATAAATTATTTAGTGCAACCGATGTGACAGGTGAGTTATTCCCAGGTCTCACAAGCAGCTCTTCAAGGCGATTACTGCTCTCCCACTTCTTGGATGAGGAAACTAAAGATAAGAAAACTAGAGAAGCATGTTCAGTGTCACACTGCCAGGAAGTGGCAGAACCAGGTTTTAAACTCACTTTGTCTATCTCCAGAGCCCTTATTCTAGATACATTACAACTCTGTCTACCCAAAAGGGGCAAACATAATTGCTAAGGGCTTGCTTACTCCATATTGATAATAAAGATAATGAAAATAGCAGCTAACATTTAAATAGTGCTTACAATTCTCCAGGCACTGTTGAAATTCAGGTTTTTAAATCTTCCTAACAACCTTCATTTGAAAGACGAGGAAACTAAGGCTCCAAGAGGTTGCACAACATGACCAAGGCCATACAGCCAAGGACTAAGTCAGGTGCCCCTTAGTATTCTCTTATCAATCTTGAAAAAAAAAAAAAAAAGATGGTCACATCCCTGATTCATAGAACAGGAAACTAAGGCTCAGAGAGGTTTAGAGATTAGCTCAGGGACACACAGCTAAGAGGTTAAAATAATTTTTCTCAGCCAAGATTACATCTCAGGAGTAGAAGGAGACCTGGCACTTACTAGATCAGCTTGTCACTTACTAGCTATACATCCTTAGACAAGTCCACTGGCCTCTCTGGACCTCAGTTTACCCAAGAGGACAGTAAGGGGCTTTAGCCAGGGCTTCCTTCCCATCCCTCCAGCCTGGATGCCTGGTGCTGGAATGACCTAAGTGATACAGTCTTTCAACTGAGAAAAGCAAAGTGGTCTTCAAACTCAACACATGTTCCCCCCACACCACCAGTACCCTGGCTGTTACATTTTCAGGCAAATAAACAGCTTCAACCACTTTCAAAATCATTGCTAATGCTTCTCCTCAGAGTGTGATCTCCTTTATGGATTCATAGAAAGGGTTTACGACAAGGCTGTTGATAGCGTGGTGTCCCTAATGATTTATCTATCAGAGAAGGTGATGTAAAAGAGCAGCAAGACATTGAGGGGGAAGAGGAGGGTTAGCTGCCTGTTCCTGCTGGAAGGCGGAGGCAGACACTCCAGGAGGGAGCAGGCAGTCTGTCTGAGCTCAAACAAATTGTCTTGGGGCCACCTCGGATGACTTTGGCTTTTCGTTACAAGCCCAGAAAATCATAACTTGGACAATCTGGGAGATTCTGAATGGACCCATGGAAAGACACAGGGCCTCAAAGTCACACACAGACTGCGACAAAGTAAAAAATGTGTCTCAGCACTTTCCCGGTCTTAGTAGCTATTTTGGGCCAACCAGAAGCTTAAGGTATTAAGATGTTTGTGTAGGATTTCATATTAACAAGGACCATTTGGCTTGTCCCAGTGCATGGTGGGAATATCAGGTTGCTTGAAGGAAAGGGCAAAGGGCAGAGAAGGATGCCCTGGGTCTTTGCCAATATGTGTCTAGGCAGAGCCAGGAAACCAATGGGAAATCAGTTTCATGGAGACCTTCTGGGGTTGGGATTAATATATATTACAGGTAGCCAAGCATGGCTCTTGATGATTTATAAAATCCTGCTGGTCTCACCTATTTTTACCTTCGCTGCATCTCCTCCAGCTACATCTTCTCTCACGACTTAACTCCCACATCTCTGCATTGTAGCACCAGCTGCTCCCTTTGTCAGGATGGTTTCCTTTCCTGTGCTCTGCTGGCAAAGTCCTACCCTTCCCTGTGGCCTTTCCAAGTGGTACCTGACTTGGGCAGTCTCTTGCCCCAAACCAGGGTTGGATTCATGAGCTTGCAAGCCATGCCAAAGCAAAGGGCCTGTGGCTAGGAGAGCCCTATGCTTAGTTTTGTGGTCTGTTCCTTTAAATTCTCAATCATTTTTTAAAAGGGGCTCTGCATTTTCCACCTGCAATGGGTCCCACAAATCATGAGGCTGGACCTGCTCCCACCCCCAGAAGATGAGCTCCCATTCTCACAGAACCTTGGTCGCTCGCTCCTCCATGGTAGGACCCATCATTGCTCTCAGTTGTTTGTATCTTCCACCTGCCTTTGTTGCCCAAAAGTAGGTTATTTAAACAGTTAAAAGGGATGCAAAAAAAAGGTAAAAAATAAATCTAAGACAATCATAACAAATAGCAATTTGGCATAAACTGGGAGTAGATGAGAAAAGAAAGAGAGGTAAACAAAATCAAGCCAGGAATGAGGTTAATTTTCTTAGCAGGACTTCCTCAGATTTGGCCCTATACTCCCTTGTGCTCTGTAGAGAAAATGAGACATTATTGTTCACGCATTCCCGTGTTAATGAGATAAAGCATTTCTTCTTAACACTGTGAAGGGACAGAATTTCTCTGAGGAGCTTCAGCCTGGTATCTGCACTTCCTAAAACAGTCACGACATTTGAGACAAGTGCTGTTTTGGAGAGAAGGTTCCATGGCCTGAGTTGAATTTTTAAAATAGCCTGCAACGCACAAAGGATTAAGATCCAACTGAGTTCAATAACTCAGTACCAAGGAATTACTATAATAGAGTTATTTGTATATGGATCCAACTCCTTAAGGCAGTGGCCTTTACCTTCTCACCTCTGGTCCCAGGGGGCCTAACCCTAGGCTCACCATATATTCAGCATCTAGTAAATGTGGCCACGTAGTTGGCTAGACAGCTGGATGGCTGAATGAATGATTAAATAAGAGAGCCAAACTTCTAACAATCCCCCTAGAGCTCTTTCTACTCCAGCCCTGAATTCTTGCTCAGAAACATGGAGTCATCCTCTGGACCTCTGGACGCACATCTGGTGATAGTTCCCTGAGTCTGAGGAATCAGCAGCAAAGTGAGCCATTCATCAGGCCCGTAAGATTCCTTAAAAGAAATCTCTCTCTCTCTCTCTCTCTCTCTCTCTCTCTCTCTCTCTCTCTCTCTCTCTCTCTCACACACACACACACACACACACACACACACACAAATATATATAGAGAGAGACATATAGACATATATAGATTTACTTATAGATATGGATATAGAAATACAGAAATTGCCTTATTCTCTACAGCAAGGCTTTTCGGGGACTGCAAGAATTAATTTTTGGTGTCATCTTGGCTAGGCTATGGTACCCGGTTGTTTGGTCAAACACTCTAGATGTTGTTGTGAAGATATTTTTTAAAGATATGATTAACACCTACAATCTGTTGACTGTAAGTATAGCAGATCACCCTCCATAATGCAGTGGGCCTTATCCAATCAGCTGAAGGCTTTAAAAGCAAAGACTGAAGTTTCCAAGGAAGAAGCAATTCTGCATCAAGATTCAACCTAGAACCTGCCTGAGTTTCAAGTCTTCCCTGCAGACTTTGGACTCGACTGCAATTCAACTCTTACTCTAATACCCAGCCTGCTGGCCTGGCTTACAGATTTCAGATTTGCCAGTCCCATTGTGACTGTGATTACTTAAAATAAATCTCTCTCTCTCTCTCTCTCTCTCTCTCTCTCTCTCTCTCTCTCTCTCTCTCTCTGTGTGTGTGTGTGTGTGTGTGTATGCACATACATATATATGTGTAGATATGTAGACATATAGATGCATTTATAGATATAGATATACAGATGTGGATATAGATCTATACGCTTATTGGTTCTATTCCTGTGGAGAACCTTGTACAGGAACTAAGAACTCTGCTATCCCTAGGGCCATCTCCATGAGGCTTTTGCAGAAGGAAAACGGAGAAGAGGGAAAGGAAGTTTCTGAAGCAATGAGTGTGATGAGTCAATGGTTGGGCCTTGGGGGTCAAGTCAGAAGGGCCATTCTCGAGAGACAGGCCACACCACTCTGTGTCTTCAGCCACACTCAAGGCATGTCCTGGGAAAGGTAAATTGCCACATGGCCAGTGACAGGTTTTCTGAGGAGAAGGACACTGCTTTGTTGTAACTACCCTCCCCCATCTATTAGCTTCTAAGTTATTGAGATGTTCCAGAGTCAGCATGTCAGGGAGGGCATGAGGGGGTAACAGGGGAAGGCAGGTAGGGACACCTTCAAGCTGGCTCTGCCCTGTCCCTGAGAATTGAGTGTTGCCATAGGCAAGGGGAGTGAGGTCCATGCTTTCCAATGTATAATGTCTACCCAAGAACAACTAACATTGTGAATGCCTGGTATGGTCCAAACATAGCCTGACTTAATAGTCAAAAAAATACTAGGAAGAAAAGATGATCACACCCATTTACTAGACACTCAGCTTAACTGAGACACCATGAACATTTCCCTCTGCTTTATCCTTTGTGCTCACGTTATGCTTTAAATAGAAGTCTGATTGGTGTAATTCTGGCTCCACTGTTACCAGCTGAGTGAGCATGGACAGGTAACACACCATCTCCAAATCACAGTGGCCCCTGTCCACTGCAAGAATCAATTAAGAGAATGCTGCCTACTATTTGGCAGGCACTTGGTCATCAGAGGCTATTTTCATTAACTCATAATTCACTGGGTCAAGGACATGGATGTTTCGGTGAATTGCTGACAGGTTTCTATGAGAACACACCCCATGCCCTAGACAACCCGAGCAGCAGAAGTGTTCCCACCACACCCTGCAGCTCCCCGCCATCCTCAAGGGAGCAGGAGACACCAACTCCAACAGGGAATTTTCTCCCCAGCATGGCAGTGGGGTTGGGAAAAGTGAGGGGGTGGATGTGAAAATTAGAAAACAATATCACTTCGTGAACTCATGAAACATGCGCCTGTTTGCATCTTTGTGTGCCTCTTCTATTCTCACATTTTGGGTCGTGCGCCTATTATTAACCACCACCCTCGGGGAGGAAACGTGCGCCTTACCCCAGGAACATATTGTGGGGGAAAAGGACTTCCTAATATAGTGTAACCAAGACGTTTTTAAAAAGTCCCACCTCTCTGAAGTAGAACCTGGCTCAAAACCCATCTGGAGCTCCCCAAGGCCTGAAAATATGTTACATACTCCCAGACAGATATGAAAGTTTTTCACAACTAAGGCCCCAGTTGCCTTTTCACTTGGCTTCTAATTCTCTTGTCACAGGTAGCCCAGTCCAAAAAGCCCACTCAAGGTGAATCCCTTGACCTTTACCACATCGTGCCTGTGCTGTGGACGCTGCTGCCTGAATGCCTTCCCCAAAGCATCCTTACCCATGGGCATCTATCCAGTTTTCAAAAGCTTCCTTTCCTGCAAGCCACTCTGGAGTCCCTGGTCCATAGAAACCTCTACTCAACTGAAGTCCCAGAGCTCTTAGCTCATTTGTCACTCATTGTATTATATGACAACCTGTCATTTTTTTGTATGTTTCTCATCACTTCTTCCAGTCCTGCTCACCACCACTTTCAGGTTCTCCACTAGCAACTATGGGCCATGCGTGGGATTTATAAGCCATCCCTTTCCTATCAGAACCCCAAAGTTCTGACTGGCGGCCCTGAGGCTGGCTCTTCCATACTTAGTTCCCTTAACCTTCCATTCTCTTTCTCCCAACCCCTGATGTTTTGTTTTGTTTTAAAATATGTTTTTGTTAATTTTTTTAGAGAGGAAGGTAGAGGGAGATAAAAACATTGATGAAAGAGACACATCAATCGACTGTCTTCTACACGTCCCCTACCAGGGATCGAGCCTGCAACCTAGGCATGTGCCCTGAACTGGTGACCTCCTGATGTATGGGACTTAACCACAGGGGCTGGGCTCAAACCCTGAAGCTTTTTCATGCTCCTGGGTGTCTCCTTCACCAGGCAGATACCTCTTTTTGGACACTGGCCAGGTCTTAGTCACCTCTGTATCACCCAGTGCTTTATAGATAGAAGGTTTTGGGAAATAAATATTAACCATGGAAGAATTAGGAAAAAAATGAATAAATTAGTAAAAAAAAAAGGAAAAGAAAAAAATTGTATTATCAGTTTCTAAGGGCTCCATCTTACTCAGTTTTCTCTCTTCCCTTTAATGCTCTGGCTACAGCAGATGCTCAATAAAAGATATGAGTTGCTCCAAACTGAGCTCTGCTCAGGTCTGAATGCTTAAAACAGAACATTAATCTTCACAAGCACTCACACATGCCCCTCTCCACCCTCCCTCAGCCTTAGCAAAATGTGGTTATATAAGTCAGCCAGAAGGTGAAGTCAAAAGACTATGTTGACAATCCTAAGTGCCACAGAAATGGATAATTTTAATGGATATAGTATTTCTACAGAATTAACATACTATCATTGAGATGGAGGCCAAAGGTTTCACCACCGAATGAGAGTAAAGTTTAATTTGCCTCCATGAGAAAGGTCCACAAGTCAATTCCCTTTCATTTCCCTCTCATGAAGTAAATGAAACGTTAGGGCTAATAGCAAAAGTATCTTGAAAAGAAGCATTTTATAACATCATTTTATACAATATCACTACAATAACATACATTCTACATAAAACACTCTCATAGAGATTAGTTCACTGAGTTTAATTCAATCTCAAAGTTCACTATGAGTTAAGCAAACCATTATCATTCCCATTTACAGTTGAGGAAATAGAATCTTGGTCAGTTTTGTTCATCTTGCCCAAAGTCACTCATATATCTGGTAAAGGCAGAGTCAGAATTAGAAATGAGGTCTTTTTTGCCATTTCCCCTCCCCCATGGCCTTTGCGCAAAACCAGACCTACTTAAGGAACCAAGGGAAGAAGGAATGGTGGTAAATGCTTGCTAGGGGAAGGAATCTAAGTCTGCATCAGGTACCTCCAAAGAGGCGATTCCACGGTGTCTTTTAAATGCCACTAAAACAGGAACGTGCCTGAGAACTAAAGGTGTTCAGGCTCTGCCCCTGAACTATGAAGGAAAGTGCTTCTGGGGCTCAGTTTAGAAAGTGGATGCTTCTGTGGACTTAATGGCAGCCACACAGCCCCATCAAGGCCCCTTTCATCTGAGGGACCCCAGAGTACCTAAGCCTGGGGAGATTATGGTAAAAGGTTCCTTCGCAAGACCTCCCTTTCCCTTGTTTTCTGGAAACCAAACATTTCTCTTTCAGACCTATCCCAACACAGAGCCAGAACTTCTGTTGCAGTGCCCAGCTCAGCATTGATGGCAGAGACCTTGTGTGGAGTGCCTTTTCTTGGAAGACTGAAGCTTTCATTATTTCATCAAATATATGCTAATATCTGATATCTCGACATCCATAACAGGCAATGTAAAGCTTTTGTATTGGTAGAGAGATAGCAAATTAAGTAGTAAACAAAAGACTCAGGGAGCTACCATTGAAAGTGACTTTGGTCAAGGCCAGGGATAGGTAGAATGGAGGATTTGTCTATGTTTGGGGGTGAGGGGTGGTCAAAGAGAACTTCTCAGAGGAGGCAGCTCTTGAATGAAGACTTGGATAACTAGAAGATCCCAACCATGCAAAGATATGGAGGCAGAGCACTTGCAACAGCAGGAGAGCAAAGCCTTGAGGCAGGGAGAGGTTGGCCAGTGTGTCTGAGGTGGGCTTAGCAGGGGAGACAGAGAAACGAGATCATGAGTTGGCAGTGCAGGTAAAGTAGCCTGTGTGGGCCTCAGCAAAAAGTTTGGTTTTCATCTTGACTGTCTGGGAAGCCATGGAAAAGTATGACAGGAGCTGATTTATAATTTTTAAGTATCTCTCCAGCTGCCTTTCAGGGAATGGATGGCAGAAGGGCAAGCAAGGGGGCTGAGTAGAACCTGCTGAGTAGGAGATGAACATGGTTTATGCTACAATGGTAAAAATGGAAATAAAGGAAAGTAGAGAGATTTGGATAATGCATATTGGTAAATGTTTAATGAGAGGCTCTCACTGGGAAAAAAACACACAACACAAAAACAAACAAACAAAAAACACATGTTTACCAGTTTCCCTGGTGTAAATTCTTCCACACTGGCTGATTTCAGTGTGACACCAACAAAGGCAGAAGTAGGAAGAGCTGTGCACAGTCAACTCTTGTGATTTGGAAAGTCAACACTGACTCTAGCATACACTAGGTTCAGGGGTAAACTTAACAGGACTGGCATATGGGCTAAGAGAACTGGAGGAATGAAGGGTAACTTCTAGAATCTGGACTCCAGTGACTGGAATAATGAAGAAGGCACTTCTGAATCACTGGCCCCTATCCACCAGAGTTCCTGAAAATGAGGAGGCTATGGGGGAAGGGGACACCCACCAGACCCTGGGCTCCCTGAGAGCTGGCCCCGGCACAGACAGGACTTAATAAAGGACAAATGCAAGAATGAGTGACTTCAGCTTCCTAACCTACAAAATGGAATGGCAGCACTCCTAACGGTAACTGTGTGAATCAAATGGGAAATAGTATCACAGCTACAAGAATTGAATACTAAGGGTCCCAAAGGCACATCATGACCCTCACGTCTACCCTGTCGCAATTGACTACCCCATTTAACAGATGAGAAAATGAAGCTCAGGGCTATTAAGAGGTGTGTAAAAACCCACTGAGCTAATATGTGGCAGAGCCAGGGTTCAAATAGCCAGAGGCAGTCAGACTGGCATTCCTAGTGGCTGAGACCATCCAGCCAAGGGCCAGTCAGCTCCACTTTCTCGCCAGGAGCAGCAGAAGCCACATAAGGTGTCAAGGACACGTCATCCACCCCAGCTTTGCCAAGAGTTGCAGGCAAAACATGAATAAAGTAAAATTCAAGCAAGAGTTGGGAACCAGATCTCTCCCTCTCCTGACCAGGGAGGAGGAGCAAAGAGGCTGGCCCAGAGCAAAAAGAGCATTGGCTTGAACTGCTTAGGATGCATGTTTCAGAGCGGGTGAAAGAGTAGGGATGGAGGACTGGCTGCCCCGTTGGAAAAAAGCCCTGATTGTGCTCACCACAATGGCCAATGTGTTCCCCTGGTGGAGACGGACTGACCTGTCCCTGACTGATAAGTGTGATTTTGTTTGTTTTTTTACCCCATTTCATGGCCAATATTTTTTTCCCAGAAGGATAGCGATCTAGGAACCCAGGCCTTGAGGTCTTGAGCAGCTAAACATCACTCTTAATACTCATGGACTGTGAGCAAGTAACTCATGTAAGCTTCCTGCACCTCCACTTTCTCATCTATAAAATGGGGGCACACCAGAGTCTCAACACAGGAAGAGGTGGGAGGAGAAACGGGGCGCAAACTGCATCAAAAGGCATTCCCTGTGCATCCACTCTCTAGGACACACTGAGCAAGTTGCCTGGGAAGGAGGAAAAGAATCCCATAGATTCCCTTCCAAGTGTTATCCAAATGTAAGTAACACGTCAGTTCTCTCTCACCCAGAAAGGCTGTGAATTGTGGGTGCCAAAGGAAGCTGATGGCCCTGGGAAATCACAGTGCTTCCTACCACTGGGCCGGGAAGCCTCACAGTCAGCCCTCCTCCCATTCAACCAACTGCAGGTGGGGCTATAGACAGAGCCACACAACAAAGGTTCTGGTTCTAGCAGCCTCTACTACTCATGCTGAAAAGATACGTGTTCTGAAATCACTGTTGTCTGCCTGGAGAAGTTTGTCAGGTTTGGGTGCTCACTGCACCACAGCAAAATCCAATCAGCCTGAGGAGAGTTGATTTGCATTATAATAGGATGATTCCTTTAACAGTAATAGTTGCCATCTGCTAGGGGCTTACTCAGTGTCAGGCACAAATTGGATCCTCACACATGCTTATTTTATAATCGAAGAAATGAAACCAGATCAGAAAGGTTAAGCAACTCACCAGGATCAACACAGCAAACACCACATTTTTCTGTGTATAAGACACTATTTATTTCCAAAATCCTTAGACTGAAAATTGAGGGGTGTCTTATACACGGAAGTCAGCTGCCCTTACCTTGTCACACAGGCTTCCTCCAATCACGAGGCTTATTGTTATGGACATCAGCTATGCCCTAATTGGAGGTAAAGGTGGAGAGTGCATAGATGCAATAGGGACCTGAGCGTTATGAGCCCATAAAGTTATCAAAATATAAAAAGATAAATACAAGTAAGCAATTATCTTACTCTGCAAAATTCAAACTGAATGTAATCAGCTGTGCGAAAGAGCATAGAAACAAAGCTGCAGAGAGACAATTTGGATCTCCTTCCACTGGGTGTATCATCAAACAGTGGAGAAAACAGGAAGAACAACTCCTTAGATTCCAAAAAAGAAGAAAGCCTTAAGAAGAAAACCAGCAAAATGTTTAAAATATTGATTTCTTAATTTTGATTTGGAAAAGTGGGGTGCATCTTATACATGGGGGCATTTTATATATGGAAAATATGGTAAGCAGCAGGGCTGGGATGTGACCTAAGTACCCCCTTCCCTCCCACCCCACCATCACATCAGGCTGGCTCCTTCGGTGCTTGAGTGGTTTATTCACATATTACAGGCTAGACTATAAGGCTAGGAGCCCAGAATTTGACATACATGGCTGAGGCACAAGCCAAATACCTTCAGAGGCCAAAAAGCAGGTTTGGCCTCAGTTTCAAAAAGGCAGTGTGAAGTGGTAGGACTTGTGGCAATCTGTAGGAGAATTCTCCATCTTAGCTCTGTGGCCAGGTGGAAATGAGGCCCAGGCAACATATCTTCATCTTTTTTTCAAAATAAGTTGGACAATGTGAAATGTCTAAACAAAACAAAACCCCAAAACAAACAAACAAAAAACACCTATAGGTCAACATTATTCAGGCTCACCAAAATCCACCTGGTGACCCATGATGGCCATGGGATAGCAGTCTGCAACTTCTGTTATTACTTTATAGTTTATAAGCACTATTCACTCCTATTGCCTCATTTTGCTTAGGTATCCAATATTGCTATTCCCCCATTTCACAGATGGAAAAATTGAGACTAATAGCTTAGAAATTATTGAATATTAGAGACCTTGAAGATGTGATCTGTCTCTTGATGTCATCTCCTTTAGTATCCTACAACCTCAGCTTGCACACCTTTTCCAGGGCCATGGACAGCAACCCCAGTCACTTTAAAACAGTCCTAACCAAGGAAGAGTCACTGAAGATATGCTCAAGTCCCCTTCCACATGACAGGCTTTGCCAACCACCAATAGTGAGTATAGACGAGGAATAAAGCAACATTTTCACTAAACACTTCCAGGGAAATAAGCTCAGTGTTTAGTACTTAGCACACATGTTTCCATGGTACCCTTAAAAGAGTGCAGCACAGTAGGCTTCCTATCACCATGTGTCCTTAAGGTGCAAGGAGACTGAATACCATCCACACAATCACAGTTTGTATATAAAGCAGAGGGGATTAAAAAATGAGGTCTGCCTAATTCCATGACCACCTTCCCCTTCACTCATCCATATACCCTCTATCTATCTATTCATACATCCATATATCCCTACATCCATACGTCTACACACCCATCCATCTATCCAACCATGTATCCATCTATTTATCCATCCATATATACATATATCCATCTATCCATCCGTACATCCATATACCCATCCATCCTTCTATCCATCCTTCCATCCAACCACCTACTCAGCCAGACACCCACTCATATATCTATCCATCCAACCATCCATTTACCCTTCCTTCCATCTATTCATCCTTCCTTCCTTCCATCCATCCATCCATACACTCATCTATCCAACAAATATTTTTTGAGAACTTACTATATATCAGATATTGCTCTAGATGCAGAAGAATACAACCTTCCACTCTATCACACTATTATTATTATTATTATTATTATTATTATTATTATTATTTTGGCTAAGACACCTAAACATTTTCATCTGATATTTATGTGGTCAGTTTTCAGGACCTGCTCCTTCCCTGACTTGCTGGGATGAATAAATGTCAACACCCTTATTACAATTATTGCCCAAACTGGAAGGCGATCTTTGAATAGAGCCTGGTAAGGCATGTGGCTGGGAGTGTCTCCTCCCTGACTTGGGCTCTTTCCTTTTATTGAGGGAACCTTTTCTCATATCAACACATCTGGTGGCTGTCCCATAAGTGATGTTTCAACCAAAACCATGAGAATTGTTTTCACAGCTACTGCCACTAAATCACATCTGGTCTTAGGATATTGAGTTTAAAGACCCAAGAAATTGGAACTACACCTAACAGTTCTTGAGCCAATTCAATGTGCTCAGCATCTTATAAACACTATAAAATTCATATTACTATATCCATTTTCCAGCAAGAAAAGTGAGGCTCAGCTTGGTTAAGTGACTTGCCTATGATTATTCAGTAAATCATGGAGCTGGGATATGAGCCCATGGCTGTCTGACTCCAGGGTTTATATTTTCCCCTATAAGTTTCACATTTGTACCTGTTAAATTTTTTCTCCTTTGAGCAGGACTATTGCTTTGCACTGTTGTCTCTGATCCAATATCCTGATGACACTTTCCGCCTTTCTTAGCACAAAACAACGATCTGTCTAAGTCAGCTATAGATTCCAAGCATATCAATGCTGATCATGGTAAACACCATTGACTACCTAACTGGGCTTATGGCAGAAAGTAAACCAAACGACAGCCCTAACAAAACAAGCACCAGAACCAATGAGCAGATCCCAGCCGCCCTCCAAGAAAGGAACTGCTGCTAACCGGGAGAATGCCTTGCAATGTCACATACAGTCCAGTAGGACTCAGCTGGACCTCAATGCGGTCCTACCTAGAGGTCATCAACAATGTCTCTGAACGTGACTGTTCTGGGTTGGGGCTGACTCCCCTGACCTAGGCCAGGTGCCAGGAAATGCCTACACATTCATAGTGTGAGACACAGAAGGGTAACTATCATGATGACCTCCAACCTGGAATCCCAACATCCAGGCTCCCTTCCTGGCCCACTTTCCCTCTGTGCCCTCAGTCCTTTCTAACACAGGGCCCTGCTATAAATTTTTTCCTGGCTGCCCATCCTTCAGGGTAAAATTCTACCCTTACTTTATGCTGATCTGAGGCCCCTGAGGAGGTGGCTCTGTATGTCTCCAAACATCCCCAAGAATAAAAGGTCTACTCTTAAAAGATGATCTAGCCCAGCCAGTGTTGCTCAGTTGATTGAGCATCAACCTATAAACCAGGAGGTCACAGTTTGATTCTCAATAGGGGGCATGCAGGAGGCAGCCAATCAATGATTCTTTCTCATTGATGTGTCTGTCTCTCTTCCCCTCTGAAATCAATAAACAATATATTAAAAAACAAACAAAAAGTGATTTAATGTTCTGAGAAGTCAGTATGTTTAAAAAATACTGCAAAAGATTTTATCATCTTGAAGAATCACAACAAACATTAGCATGCTGCATATGGCTAAAAAGTCCTGCTATGAAAAGATCTACTAGTATACTTGAAGCCTGAATTTCTTATTTGGTGACAGAACTCCTTATTTGAATGACACTCATTAAAGTCCCCAGGGAAAGATTTTTTGATTAGTTGGTGATGTCACTAACTTTCCACTGTGTCTTTTATGCCTTTAGGGGATGGCATTATGCTGTAGCCTCTGACAAATACCTTATTCTTTTACTACCTACAAAGCTCTTGTTCATACTTCAAAGCCTGGTTCAACTTACAACTCCTCTGAAAAATATTCCTGTAAACCCCAGCCTTGATGTTATTCTTGCCTTGATAACAGTACTTATCACAGAACTTGTCACAAGTCTGTCCCTCCCCAAGGACAGAAACCAGGCTTGATTCTTCTCCAGAAACACCATTGTCTGGCACAGGTCCGGAGCAGTGGTCTGCATTTATTTTCTGATGGGACACGAGTCCATGAATGAATGAGAAAGTGAATGAGTCCATATTCACGATGAGGATGCAGTTCAGCCTGGCCCTCTCCTTAGCAAGGCAACATGATCTCAAGGCAATGGCAGCTGTTGTCAAAGACAGTCAAGACAGTCAGCAGGTCACTTCAGGAAGATTTCAAATAGATGCCTTCTTGCTTCATCCCTGGTGTTGCTAGGAAACAGCTAGTTTGCTATAAGCCTGGTTGATTAGCATGGCGTTGAAGACACACACTAAGAAATGGCTGTGTCTTCTCATTCTGCCCAAACCAGCCATCAGCACATTTGCATCAATTTCTTATTCAGCTTAGGTGGAAAGGCAAAGTTCAGAAGATTGAAGACCTGCAAATGCTTCTCAAAGGACCCAGAGCAGAGCTTCTGAAACATGGCAGTGATTCCACAAGCACCAAGGCTACACAGGGACATACTTAATTCCATCATTAGTCTTTCACTTCTGACCCTGTGCATCTTGGCCTGAGGGTAGCCTGGAGGTGACACAGGGAAAGATGGTGCTCAAAAGAAGGAGCTCTGGATACCTGCAACTCCCTCCCCTGTTAATGATAAAAGCCTAGGCATTGGAGGGACTCATTCTACCTGGAAGAGTGGGAGGGGCTTCCTAAGGCTTGCAAAGAATAAGCAGGAATCACTAGACTATTATGGGGTCAGGTCTTAGATGCAACAGACTGCAGGCTCCTTTTCCAGGGAGCTATCTTAGGGGCCACTTCCTCCAAGAAGCTTTGCTGACTCCCAGAGCAGTGTGTTAGGCTCCATCATGGGGATTATCACTGGTTTATAGATGGGGGACCTGCATCTCCAAGTGGTCACACTGAAAATAATTAACAGGCCAGGATCTGAAACCAAGTCTGAGTAATATAAGTCCTATGATATTAGCTAAATCTTAATTAAATAGGAAACAAATCCATATAACTTTTAATTTTTGGAGATTTTCCCTCCGATATGGAATTGTCTTGAGGGGTGGGAGGGTAGTCATGGAATCTAGTTCCAAACCCTGCTTTGCCACTGACTAGCTATGTTGTTTTGAGCAAATCTCAGCCCTACTCTTGGCCTCTACCTTCTGATCTGTTAAATAGGGATAATGAGAGCCATCCTATACTCTTACTTCGCTGGGGATTGGATGACACATGGGAAGAGAACTTTAAAAATCATAACATAATGTGCAATACTCAGAACACAGTATGTACTCAGAAAGAATTGGCTGGGTGAATGCTTGTTAGCTATTATTTCAATGCACTGAGGAGCCTAGAGTGCCAGGATTGGGTTCCCACTTGGTTTCTACCATTTTGAGCAAATTACTTAATCTCTCTAAGCCTCATTACTTCCATCTGTAAAATGGGGATTACAATGGCCCTTAATAATATTGCTATAAAAATGCAATAGATTAAGGTCTGTGAAGATCCAGGTCCAATAGGCATGCAACATGTTTGAATTTCTCTGAACCCTTCTGCCCTCTCTCTCAAACCATTGGGAGGCAGAAGCAGCCTGCCAGCTGCCTGTCACTCCTCCTGGCCAGCTGCCTGGGAGGCTTCCAGCTGCTGGGATTGGCCAATATGCATGGTGGCACTTACTCAATCATGCCCAGCAGGATGAGACAAACTGTAATTTCCAAAGCTGAGGCCTAGCCTCACTCAGGGACACAGCATGGAGCCACTTTGAAAAATCCACATTCAAGGCACAGTTTCTCTGGGCCCCAGGGAAACACAATAGCTAAGGGAACAAGGAGGTTACCCAGCTAATTGTTCCCCGATTAAAGCAACTGGTCTAAAGCCAGCCAAAGCTTAAGTTCTATCAATAGTCTACAACGATTCTCACACCTCGCATCTGCACAGCACCTTACAAATTACCAGAGGCCTCTCTGCTAACAGTATCTGTTCAATAAGTCCTTGCAGTACACAGGGAATCAACATGCTAGGCATTTTCCTAAAAAAATCTCATTTGATTGGTCAGGGCAGCCTGAGGGGACCAAGTATGTACCAGATGTGTTATGGTGACTGTACACTACTACCACCATGCACAGCCAGCTGTGGTGTGTTATGTGACCTGCCATGTTTTATGTCATGTGAACATTTCCTGTTATGATCACAGACAAATTGGTAGGGTAGGCACTTGTTATATGGAGGGCCCAACCCTTCACTGTTCAGTCACCTAGAGTTTGCCTTCCTTTGAGAACTGGGAACTGGATTTGGGGAACAGTATAAGCAGAAGAAAGAAAAATAAAAAGTTACTAGGAATTATCAGGTTATCAAGAAAGGCGGGATGGCCATTATAGGCCTTTGCAAGTCAAAGCTTTGTGGGACTGCAAAAAAAGCAAAGGAAATGGGTGAGCAGAGACAAAAACAGATCAGAGATGCAGAGAGAAATAGGGCCACTAAGAGAGAAACCACACGGACTCCTTAGCACCTACCAGCTTCCGATTTTGGAGGCCTTGCTGCATTGGGGTTCTTGCTTTAGAACTCCCCAAAAGGTCCCTGCCACTCTTTCCCCGAGTTAGCTTGGGTGGGTTTCTCTTTCTTAGAATTAATGACCCTGAGCAGTATAGTACAACAGTAGGTACTGTTATCCTCACTCTGCAGACCATGAACCTAGGACACAGAGAGGTACTGGCACTTGTTGGCTTCTGACAGCTAGATCAGCATCTATCCCAAGTGAAGGCCAGTCAGATTCTCAGAACTCAAGTTCTATCCTTGCTCCGCTGGATGTCTGCTTTTCAGACTGTAAGAAGCCATGTGACAATGCACTGAACCTCAGAGAAAGAAGATACTAGACAGACAGATATTGTGACGATCTGTTTATCGTCTGTCCCTTCCACTAAAATGTAAGTGCTGAGAGGGAGGAGATGGAGTCATCTTATTTATTGCTGTCTCCCCACAGCCTAGGAGAGGGCTTGCTGCAGCATAGATGCTTTAAATTGTCAAAGGAATGTCTGAACCAATTAATCAGTCCCAGGACTTTCCGGCCACAATGAGAAGTAGGGGGGTTTGCATATCCTCACCCAAAGACAGCAATGAGTGCTGCTTCATTTTGGATTCCAGATTCTGCTGGGGAAAATTTTCACTTCCTTCTCCCTTGGGAATTGTTTGTGAAAAGCAGCTGCCATCAGTTTGGGTTCAACTGCAGGGCAGGTCTTGGAGTAAGTGGTAGCGAACAACCTTCAGACCCTTGGGATGGACTGGGCCCTGACAGCCACCCAGACAGCAGAGACAAGAATTCCTGCCATAGCATCTCCAGCAAGTGACCTCTGCCCCTGCCCAAGTTGCCATGTCAGAGAGAGAAGGATCAAGGTCATCCCTAACACCATAAGGCCACCCTGGTCAGTGAGATATCGACTTTAAAGTAACTGTAACTTCTTTCCCCTTGGCCCTGGCACCAGACCTCAGGGTCTCATACAAGCACTCTAAGCTATCCTCAGTCCAGTATGGAATGAAAGTTGTTCTGGAATGGGTCTAGGAAGGCATGAATTCTAAAGCTGTTCGGTGACCTGGAACCAGTCGCTTGATGTCCCTGAAACCAAAAGGTCTGAAGTCTCTGGTCAGACTTGGGCTCTCCTCTCACCTGAACCTGGGGCAAGTAGCTTTAGCAGGACCTCAGTTTCCTCAAATCAGAGAAAAGAAGTGTAGCATCCAGCAGAGAGTAACCTGCTCAGAGCATTCCAATGAGCTGTTGCTTTAAGGCTGGCCCAGAAGTCAGGGTTACTCTGCTGAGAGACTGTTTGCTTTGTGGCCCCAAGCTCTGGGCTGAGCATTGAGGTGGGAGATGAAGGCACTTGCTTGGTAACCCTTTTCCAATCTCAGACACAACACAGTTGCAAAGCTGGGCTTGTGATGCTGGGAGGATCCACGGCAGCTTGGTTGTCCCCAGACTCCAACTCCAGGGTCAGGAGAAAGGAAGAAGGCCAAGCAGAAGTGAGTTGAATGGGGCCATCCCATTCTACCACCCAGCGTAGAAAAGCCTCAACGGACACATGATGATGGGAGTGCCACTCACCAGCTGGG
>PVJN01005575.1:0-81320 GCA_004026805.1 Lasiurus borealis | reverse complement strand
CATCGGCCTGAGGACTGAAGGGTCCCAGGTTCAATTCCGGTCGAGGGCATGTACCTTGGTTGTGGGCACATCCCCAGTGGGGGGCATGCATGAGGCAGCTAATCAATGTTTCTCTCCAATCATTATTTCTAACTCTCTATCCCTCTCCCTTCCTCTCTGTAAAAAATCAATAAAATATATATTTAGAAATATTTATAATATTCTGTCCTTCCTTTCAATTGTATATCATCCTTCCAGAAGAAATTATTTATTTTTACAGACACCCAAGGAATGTTTTCTTACTGACTACCTCCAGGAGAAGGGAATTTAAATTTTCAAAGCTTAAGTGACAAGCTATAGAATCTTAAGAGTTCTCAGTTTCTCTTTCTGTAGCGTGGATTTTCATTCCTCCAGCTACAGCGATGGGTAGTTGGGAAATTATGCAAGGTGGGAGAACTGTGCTTATTTGTTTGGTTGCTTAGAAGACGTGGAGGACCTCAGCAATGTTTAGGCATTGACCAGGAGTCCAGGAAAATGACTCATTCTGTTTGGAAAAGACAGTCTCATCTGCTTTTAGTGGTGCCTTTTATTCTTATCATCAACTCAGAAAACAATTAAAAAGGCACTCGGGCCAAAATCGGTTTGACTCAGTGGATGGAGCATCGGCTTGTGGACTGAAAGGTCCCAAATTTGATTCTGGTCAAGGGCCTGTACCTTGGTTGCGGGTACATCCCCAGTGGGGGGCATGCAGGAGGTAGCTGATTGATATCTCTCTCTCATCGGTGTTTCTAACTCTCTGTCCTTCTCTTTCTTCCTCTCTGTAAAAAAAATCAATAAAATATATATATTTTAAAAAGGCACTTGGTGTTACTGTAGATTGAACACTGAATTCATATTAAACTGTGGGTCACTTGTCTCCGTAAATTCACAAATGAGCCCCAAAGTAATCTCATGTTCCTGTTCACCGGGTGGTAGGGAGAAGGCTTCCTTCTTCAAATCACTGTGGTAGACTCATTGATATACTCGTTCTGCCCAAAGGGTCCATCCTGTTTCTTAGTTGGGAATTTGAGCTTTTTAGGATGTTTCCTGTGGGATTTTTTTTTTTTTGGGGGGGGTGGAGGGGTCTTGTTATTTTTTTCTGATTTAATTTTTTTTTCAGGCTGGGGTGAAGGATAATTTACTTTTAGTCTTCTTATATCACTCATTTTACCCTGCTTTCTTAGAATAATAGAACTATTTTGGGAAAGAATAACATTCTTGATGAACACGTTTAACTTGAGTTGAACCAGCTGACGTGTTGCTCAGTTCCCAGGTAGACGAGTTGTAATTGGCTTTCCCCAGAAATCACAGCCTTCTTTTCGGGGGGCACTGGGGAGCAGTTTGGCCTAAGCCAACGTGAATTTTAAGGGAGAAAATAACATCAAAGTAAATTCAAATAAATAAGAGGAAAGAAAGAAATGTGAAAAAGGGAAGTAATGAAATAGAAAACACAGATCCAATAGGGAGGATCAATAAAACCAAACGTTTACAACCAGGGATGTAAGATTGCTTCACATCCTGCCCATCTTTGGAGGATTTTAATTGCAGCCATTTGCCTGAGTTTGACACGGTGTCACACTGTAGTTTCCATGCCTTTCTCTGGTCACAAATAATATTGAGCATATTTTCATGTGCTTATTCGCCATTCATACATCTTCTTTGATGAGGTATCTGTTCAGATCTTTTGCCCATCTTTTAAAACTTGGGTTGTTTATCTTTTTGTTATTGATCTGGGAGAATTCGCCATATATCCTGGATGTATATCTTTTGTCAGATACATGAATTGTGAACATTTTTTCCTACCCTGTAAGTTGCCCATTTATTTTCTTAATGGTTTCTTCTAATGAACAGAAGATTTACATTTTATAAAGTCTGATTTATCTTTATTTTTTTTTCTTTTATACTACTAAGTATTGTTTTCCATGTCCCATCAAAGAAAATTTTGCTTAAACTCAGGAAGATATTCTTTTATGTGTTTTTTTTTCTTTCTAAGCTCTAAAATTCTGGCTTTTCCATGAAGGTCTACAGTCCATCTTGAATTAAACTTTGGGTGTGGAATGAAGCAGTGACTGAGGTTAATTTTATCCAACTTAGTTTATCAGCTATTCCAGAATCACTTGTTGAAAAGATTTTTCTTTCCCCATTGAAAATCCATGATGCCTTTGTTAAAAAAAATCAATGAAATGTATTTAAAAAAATAAATATAAAAAAATCAATAAAATGTATATGTAAAATAAATTAGTCATTTTATCCAGTAAGAGGTATTATAATAGAGTAACGTGACTAAATTTGTAAAAAAAAAAATTTTTTTTTAGACCTAATTGACTAACTTGGCTTTGGGGTTAGAGACAGTCAGACTGGTCGGTAGTTAGTGGCTGGGAAAGTCCTTCCCTGTGTCGGCAGGTAATACCCGGACCAGTCATAGGACAGACAGCGTCCTCTGAGGCATTGCGTTTTCTGTCTGAGGTCCGTGTTGTCTGAGGGAGCAACTGAAGCAGGAGGCAGGGGTGCCCCTCCCCGCCCGCCCCGGCTCCTTCCAGGACAAATGGCAGGGCCCGGCTGCCCAGACACCCAGCATGCCCTGAGGGCTGTTCCGTTCCTCCATCCCAGTGACTGGGAGCAAGAGGCCATGTGCAGATTCTCAGCCCGCTGTGCAGGGATGGGGCAGGGATGCCGGATGCAGAGAGAGGTGTTTATCCGAGGAAAATTTCCTTCTAAAGGGTGACAACATTGCCCCAGCCCAGTGGTCGGCAAACTCATTCGTCAACAGACCTAAATATCAACAGTACAAAGGTTGAAATTTCTTTTGAGAGCCAAACTTTTTAAACTTAAACTTCTTCTAATGCCACTTCTCCAAAACAGACTCGCCCAGGCCGTGGTATTTTGTGGAAGAGCCACACTCAAAGGGCCAAAGAGCCGCTTGTGGCTCGTGAGGCACAGTTTGCCGACCACTGCCCTAGCCAGTTTGGCTCAATGGATAGAGCATCAGCCTATGGACCGAAAGGTTCTGGGTTCAATTCCGAACAAGGGCACACGTGCCTGTGTTGTGGGCTCGATCCCCAGTAGGGGGTGTCAATGATTCTCTCTCATCATTGATGTTTCTCTCTCTCTCTCTCTCCCTTCCTTTCTGAAATCAATAAAAGTGCATATATTTTTTAAAAGTTAAAGAACAAAGAAAAAAGGAAGCCCAGCCAGGTGTGGCTCAGGGCTTGAGCGTCGATCCAGGAGCCAAGGATGACAGCATGTCCCCATCCCAGCGTGGAAGAGCTGATGGCCTGACTCCAGGGTTTCCAGCTGCAGCTGATGCTTAGGGTAATAGAGCTTCCTGGATCATCTCCACTGTCCCGCTGATGTCCTGCTGTACCTGTTGATGTGTCCGTCTCTGCACATGGGCCCTGAGCACCAGGTACAAGACTGCCTCTTGTTCATCTCTGCTGTCCCTTCTATCCTGGGAGAGAGGAAGGATTCTTAAATGACGGGGATACTGGTCGATGTTCATAAATCCAGGATCCAGACTGGGGCTTTGCCACTAAAACTGTGAGTCCCAGATAAGTCTCTTCCCTGAGATCTGAACAATTAAAAGGATTGATTGGCATTGCTAAAAGATCTCTTTCAGCTTTCACATTCACTAAATCTATAATATCGATGTAAAAGAAATATAAATGGCCTTCCTGGATTCTAAAAAAGAGAGTGGGTAGAGCATCGGCCTGAGGGGTCTCGGGTTCGATTCTGGTCAAGGGCATGTATCTTGGTTTCAGGCACATCCCCAGTGGGGGGCGTGCAGGAGGCGGCTGATCGATGTCTCTCTCTCATGGATGTTTCCAACTTCCTATCCCTCTCCCTTCCTTGCTGTAAAAAAATCAATAAAATATATTTTTTAAAAAGAGAGTAAGTTTACCCCCAAAACCACAGCAAAAAGCTTAAGTCTCTGATTTTCCCCAAAGAAAATAAACGTAGGTGGTGCATTGCAGGCCCTTCAGGTTCCCCAGAACTGACATGTGAATCTTTTTCCTTCATACTTTTTCCCCAGAAAAAGATGGCTTATTCTTACTTCTATTGTGTGGGAATGGCCATGAGGTAAAATAAAAAGGATTAGAATAAAATAAAAATGATTCTAAGTGAGTTTGCTGAGAAAGAATTTCCGATGTCATTGCCTGCCTCCTGTCTATTTCATTTTGAACCCCCCCTCCCCTCCTACACCTCCGCTCTCCCTGCAGGAGCCAGGCTTTTATCGCTGGGATCATTTGATAAAAGTCCTCCTTCGCCGTGTGACATTGCAAAAAGGATCTGGGTGCCCAGGAACATTCTCACCATTTCCGACGTATCCAATTTTGGTCTCACTTGCTCTGCGGAGATGTTTCCCCTCGGGGTGTGCTTCCTCACTCGAGCGCTCTAAGTCTACATTAATACACTTATTCCAACCAGACCTTTAATCAATCTTTCATGGGATGTACCGAGGAGACCCACTTAATCGCTTTAAGTCCCTGCAGGTGTAGGAGCGAGAGAAAGCGCCGGCCCCCGGAGGACGGTTGTCATTTACACACAAATGAAGATGTTCCTATCGATCAGGAGCTTGTTGGGGTGATCATACTTGTGATAAATCAGGAGCAGGAAGGGGACAAGGCACTGGACACTTTTCAGACTGGGACAGGGAGGTCCTTCACTATCTATCAGCGTCCCCTTACTGAAGGAGTCAAGGTTAACCATGGGTTGACCTCCTCATAAGAAAAAAAATATATAAATACAGTGGTACCTCGAGGTACGTGTGCCCTAACATACGAGATTTTTGAGTTATGAGCCGGCGAGCGAGCGATTTTTGCTTTGAAATACGAGTAACATTTGAGATAGGAGTCATCTCTCGGATCGGCCGGCTGCACACGACCCACCAGTTTACTGCGACTCGAGTGTCTCATAGTTTCCCACGCCTCAAGGTTACGGAACGAATTAAACTTGTATCTTGAGGTACCGCTGTACAATTAAAATGACTGGAGTAGCTAAAGCAGCGGAGGCAGAATGGAGTATATTATTTGTAAATTTAGATATTCTAAAAGGTACCTCGGAGCTTTGTCACCCATAGTAACTTGCTCTTTGTTTCATAAATGAAATAGCCTCTCGGGAGGGAGGACGCTAATTAAAATTTTAAAATTTCTTCTCCACCTTTCATATTTTTTGTTCTCTTTAACATTGACCCAGCTGTCTGTTTATATTGGCTCTTTCATGGTTCCTTTGGACTTTTCTCAAATGTCTGAATGTCTTTAATTGCTCTTTGGCACCTATAATGAAAGAGCAGGATGGTGCGTGGTCAAGTTGGTGTGGATTTTCCCTTTTTGCACACAGCTGTTTCCATAACAGGTTTCTCCCCTGAGGGGAAGACATGACTGTCGCTGGGCTTGCCAATAGGGACATTTCTGTTTAGAGCAGAGAAGGAAGAAAAGTTGGGGTCCCTAGCTTGTCAAAAGAAGGAAGACTTTACCTGCTACTCGATAGAGAACTTCAGTGTTTTCATTCCCGGAAGAATCTCCATTTCCATACCCATGTTCCCTGCATGACCATTGTGCAGGACTAGAATTTTCTGGAGCTCTGTTCTACTTTTCTCTCTTAACTGAAAAATATATATATATATATCAATACACCCTCTCCCCAGAGTTCCAAAGGGGGACTCGTCCCCCACGGAAAGTGTTCTCAAGGCGTGGTCCTGGGGGCAGACACCATGGTGGCCTGTCCCCATGCAGGAGTGGAGGGGACCACAGACTGAGCAGCTCAGCAGGCAGCTCCTGGTTTCATTGTCCTGAGGATGTCCCACGGCCAGGCCTTCCTCCAGTTGTGTGTTTGTATTCTCTCAGTTGGAAGATTCTAGATGCTTGGGAAACACAGCTCTCTTTTCTGAAATAGCCTTTTTCCACTTCTGTTTTGTGTGGTAGCTTTTTCTGCTCTGGTTTCTTAATGAATCTGATCTTATTCGTTTATGCTATACTGATCATATCCTGTTTCTCAGATTGTTATGAATTTATTTTTTTTAATGACCGTATTTTCTGGCGTATAAGACAACTGGGCATATAAGACAACCCCCAACTTTTCCAGTTAAAAATATAGAGTTTGGGATAGACTCGCCCTATAAGACGACACCCAGCATATAAGATGACCCCCGACTTCGGAGAAGATTTTCCTGGGTTAAAAAGTCGTCTTATATGCCGGGAAACACGGTATATACTTTGGGTGATTTCAAGTAGATTTTGACGGAGAGGAAGTCAATGTGTGTGCTTAGCCTGCCATGTTGAAAGGAAAGTCTTCACCTAATTTTTTTTAAAAATATATTTTTATTGATTTTTTACAGAGAGGAAGGGAGAGAGATAGAAAGTCAGAAACCTTGATGAGTGAGAGACATCGATCAGCCGCCTCCTGCACACTCCCCACAGTGGAGATGTGCCCGCAACCAGGATACTTGCCCCTGACCGGAATCGAACCTGGGACCTTTCAGTCCGCAGGCCGACGCTCTATCCGCTGAGCCAAACGGGTCTTGGCTTCACCTATTTTTGATCCACAGTTCAAGTTCTCCAGGCTATTCGGTAGCCCCGGGAGCTCATCTGACCTCGTATAACAAAAGTGGCCCCGGAGGGGATGAAACTCTGATCTCACATGGGAGAACCTTCAGTGTGCCGTCTGTCGTGAGCCCAGTCCACCTGCAGGACCCTCCCCCGCAGTCTGCCCTGCCTGTGGCTTGAAGGAGAGTCTCAGGCACCACGGCTGGGTTCCCTGCACGCAGCCTGCGTCAGGGCAGGCTGTGCCTGTGGGAGCAGATAAGAGAGTGAGTTTACAGGGGCCCTTTATCAGCTGCTGTTTTCCCAGAGACCAGATGATCTTCCAGGAGCCGCTCAGAGATGTAAAGCACTGATGTGACAAGGATGCTTTGATTCCAGCCGTCTCCGCTCAGCCGGTGTTTATGTAAACTCGAAAAACCCTGCCACTGCTGTGCATCGCCCTCATTTTTCAGCCTTAATGCTAATTACATTCCAAGGACCAGGGGAAATTTCGCGGCCTTCCAGTCTGAGGGGGCGGAGATTCTCCCTTAGACATGGCGTTGGAGTGTTTCAGGGGCAGAGACTCACTGACGATGGTTGCCTATGCCAAGTTCTGCCTTAAGAGACCCGAAGTCTCTCTTCACTTGACTGTATGACTCAAAACTCCAGAGGTAGAAGCTGCGGCTTTCTGGCTGTGCTCTGCAAAGACTGGAATCTCTTTCCAAGCCCTCAGCCTCCTCTTCTTCCCCTCCCTACGCTTCCCCCTCCACCTCACATTCCGTCTTCTTTCTTTTATGGTCTTCCCCCCCCCACCCCCCCAGCATCAAAGATGGGACTCGGTGAAGGAGCAAGACTGGTCCCAATGGTTCAGGATTCTCAATCTAAACAACAGGAGGGAACAGGGAGAAATGACACGTGGACGTATGTTTGTTTGCCCTTTGACCTCTCTCCAGCCTTGCACTTCTACGGAGCCTCCCTTTCCCTTCTGCATTCTGTCATCATCCCCATTCCCACTTTCTTACAACAGCAAAGGGAAAACCAAAGACTTTGGATGGGGGACAGGGTTGTTGGTGAGAATATAATATTTTCATCTCTTCACTCCCTTCCCATAACCGAGGCCTGAAGGATGGAGTTGGTAGGTGCCAGTTGACTTATCCTGGGCCTTGAGCATTCTAGACACCTTAGGGCAGTTCTCTGATGTCCCTTCGGCCTCTGGGTGCCACTGGAACTTGGCCCTGCCATAGTGCCTCTGGGAGCCCTGCCTTCCGGCGACCGGAGGAGCGGTGTCACAGGCGGTGAGCACAGCCTCCCCGATGAAAGGAACTTGGATCCTGCTCTTGGAATCCGGAGCGAGGATCCTTGAGGGAGCCGCTCCCTTCCTCTTCGAGGTCCACCTCTGGCAGACTCTTCCCGCTGTCCAGGAAAGCCAGCTTTCAACAGAGAGAGCTCTAAGAGCACTATCCTTACGGCTGGTCCACAGCAAAGCTCTTGACTTTTCTCACAACCTTGGCTGGGCTGGGAATACAAACCAAACAGAGTTTCGTTTCTGGATCCTGGCGTTTTCCAACTCAGCTGTCTTAAGCAGGAATTCAGGAGCAGATGCAGGATTTGGGAGGCTTGAAAATGTGTACAATGTGTAGGGGCTGGCTTTCAGAAAAACCGTGTGCCATTAGACACGCAAAATTACTCAACTCCCTCTTAGGCATGCTCCCCAAATGCCCAGGACACTTCTTTCTTATTTTTTATCACTCACCTAAGGAGTAAGGACATATTTTTTCCATTGATTTTAGAGATAGTAGAGGGAGGAAGAAGGGAGGAGAGAGAGAGTGAGCACACACAGAGAAAGAACATTGATGTGACAGAAACACATCGATTGGTTGCTTCTCACATGCAACTCGACCGGGGCTAATTTATGTATGTGCCCTTGACTGGGCCACAGGCTGATGCTCTAACCACTTAACAATGCCAGCCAGGGCGAACCCATGACATTTCCAAAACAACACCCTGATGAGAGTGATGAAGTAGAAGACGGAGTGGAAGTGCTTGAGGCACAAAGATGTCTATTGAAGTGTTATGTATAACAACAACAATCTGGATACACTGACTAACAACATGGGAATGACAAGTAAAATAAGATGTATTCATCTGGTGCAGTGTTATACCATCAGTGCCAACCCCTCCTCCCCCCACAAATGCTTATACAAATCTCTGGAAATGCTAATAGTAATGTTAGAAAATAATAGCACACACATGTTATATAAAAGTACATATAAAAAGCTAAGTAATAACATTGTCTTTGAGTTCCCTGCCCTTTGGACATGCTCTTGAATAACACATAGCTTCTTAGGTGAGCAAAAGAAAGTTCTGGATACTTGGCATTTCCAAAGTTGAGAAGACCAACAATGACCACACTAGAGGAGAGTCTTTTTTTAAAGTATCCTCCGATTTTATGATTTTAAAAATGTAATTCTCGACCTTCATGGCAATGTGCTGAAATCAGCACGTTTATTTCTTGCTGATAGAATATTAAACAGATCAAACTTTTGGCAATGCTAATCGAAAGCCTCCTAGGCATCCATTCCCTTTACCACGGTAATCCCGATCCCCAGCATTCTACTCCCAGGAAATACCAGAAATATAAAGATATGATGTACAAAGGCGCCATCCGTAATGAAATACGCAATAGGAAAGTGTTACTAACAACCTAAAGATCCAGCAAGAGAAGTTTTTAAGAAACATAGCTATGTATGTGCCATGGCATATTAACCATTGACATGGAGAAGTCAGATGACAAAGAAGAAGGATAAAACAAAGGTAAGAACATACGAGGACCTACGAGCGAGGTTAACACAAAAAATGGAGATCGGAGAATTTATTTTGTTAAACTCTAAAGTGTACCAGCCACTGTTCTAAGCTCTTTACGAAGGTTGAGCCATCTTATCTGGTACGTGGTGAGGCCTGGTTCTCTGGAGCTAGACGTCCTGCTTTTATCCTGAACGCTGTGCTACCCCAGATTTAGCCCTAAGCTTCCTAGTAACCAGCATGCTCACGGAAACCAGGTCAGTTACTCAGTTCAAAGTCAGTAAGAGGAGAATGAAACAATTCGATAGAAGCTACTCCTGATACTCAAACCAGAACAACATTTCTCCTGGACACCAAAGAAGGAAAACGGGGTGTTACTTTAGGAACATCAGAGTGGAAAATAAGAAGCAGGGCTGGAGACCAGGGAATGAATGAAGGGCCTATAAACAAAATAGGAAATGCCTCCATCCTTGCTCAACACTCAGACCAGCCGGCGTTATTCCCCAGCCAAAAGACAAAGGCATTTTTCTGAAAATGAAAGGAGAAGTGACGATCTGTTAGAAGTAAATGAAAGCAGCCACTGTCGGGATTACAGTAGCAGTCTTTTTCCTCCTGGCCTGGGGAAGGCCTTCAGCATGATAGCTCCTCACCTTTGCACCTCGAAGAGAGACACCTGCCCATAGCAGGCCCACGCGGTGCAAGGAGAATTCTGATTCTATAATTGAAACTTCATAGTCTTGAGTGGAGGCCTGAGCTTGCCAGAGCCTGCCAGAGTGGCTTCCTCCATCACCAGGGAAACCCAAGCCTCCCTCCTGCTTGCTCCATGGCTGCAGTCATCTTGGTTGGGGGTTAATTTGCATACTTGTTCCTGATTGGTTGGTGGGTGTGGTTGGTGGGTGTAGCAGAGTGGTGATTAATTTGCATATTACTCTTTTATTAGATAATTTGCATATTACTCTTTTATTAAACATATTCCATGGCATTTAACCCATTAAATTGGATGCCATGGAATATGTTTAAGCCCAGTTTTGAAAAATAAGTAGAATTTGTACATAAACAGAGGGTTGTAGAAGACAGAGCTGAGGACACGTTGGAGCAGTCATGTAACAACAAGGAGGAATAAGACAGTGTTAGGTCTGAAGAATAATGAGCATGTTGGCCAAGCAGAATTCCAAAGTTCTAGGGGGAGTAACAGAAAATAAGACATAAAAAGTAATTTGGATCCAGAGCTTTTAGTTCTGGATGGAAAAAAAAAAATTGGCTGTACTGAGAAGAATAGAAAAGCAATTAAATCAATATTTTAGAAAGATTCATTTGGCAGGACCTGAGATATGCTTTGGAGGGAGATAGGCCAGAGGCAGAGGGCCAGGTGGGAAACAGCAGTCACCCTCCATTTGTGAAATGAGGGATGATGGCAGAAGAAATGGGGATGCAGGAAGAGGTAGGGGCCGATGAGAAATAAGCATCTGTGGTACCTGGTGACTGACTGGGCAGGGAGGACAAGATGCCTGTAAGTTTTCAGAGGTTGATGACAATCCTGGAGACTTATGGGTACAGGTGGAGCTGGAAAAGTCATAGCCACCTCCCCTCTTTCAACCTTCTTTCTACTAAGAGTAGGCTGTCTACAGTACAATTCTGATTGCCCAGTCTAGGTTTTTATAGGTAGGGGTAATGGTGGTGGTGATGGTGGTAATGACGATGGTGGTAGTGGTGATGAAGGAAAATGACAGTTGTAGTGCTGATAGTAATGTTGAAGGTGAAAGTAACAGTGTTAGAGGTGCTGACTGTGATGGGGGTAGGACAAAGTAGTGGAGGGTGGTTGTGCTGATGGTGATGTTGACAGGCATAGCGATCATAGTGATGGAGGTGGTGTCAGCAGCCGTGATGGTGGTGCTAGAAATGGTGATGATGGTAGCAGTGGTTGCGTGATGATGGTGGTGAAGGTGTAGATGGTTTTAATGATGGAGGAAGTGGTGGTCACGGTGGTGATAGCAGCAAATGTTGGTGCTGGAGATGTTGGTGAGGGTGATGAGTGGTGATGAGGATGGAGCTGGTGGTGGTGGTGGCTGTGGTTATAGTGGTGATCATGGTGTGGGTGGTTGTAGTGATAGTGGGAATGGCCGTGGTAGGAGTAACAGTCTTGGCGATTAGGGGAGCTATCCAGCTATAAGTCTTGAGCTCACTCTTGTTTCTACTGTCATGAACTTAGGAGAATACGAGAAGGTTCAGTTATCCACAGAGCTCTGTGACCCTGCTCTACCTGTAATCACAGCATTAGACCGCTAGTAGACAGGAAAACAATCCTTAGGCTGGGATTGTGCTGAGAAGATTTTCAACCAATAGAATTTAACTAAGAGATTTGGAAATCACTGCTGTAATATATGCACAGTTGAACTGAAAAGACGTGTGGAGTCAGAGTCTGAGTCATCACCATGCCATTGATACGCTGCATCGAGTGAAGGTTCAGAACAAGCTCATGAGCTGGGAGGAAGAAGAAAAAGCTGTGTGGAGGGGGAGGCAGGAAATGAAGCAGAAATGTGAGACGAGGCAGCAGCCCCCTTCCTAGCTGACAAGGTCCAGACCTCAAGGATTCCCAGAGAGACCGTCCGGGTCCCCCCTGATCGTATATGGCCATAAAATCGCAGCTGCAAGCTTCCCAGAACTCCCCTTTCATTTGGATTACTGTGTGTGGGATGCTTTCCTTGCCACCAAATACCAGAGATGAATATGTTCACCAAGTAAATTGCTTATTGTCCGTGCTGTTGGCAGACTTCTTCAGCCTCACCAGGTCCTCGGTACCACGGTTCGAGGCTTTTATGTTCTGGCCACTCAGCTATCTCCCAGGCCTACACCTACAAATTATATTCAACAGCAGCCGCATTTCAAATGAGCGAGGTCCAGGCTTTTAAAAATATAATTGTTTGCTTACTAGTGTCCCTTCACATTTCAAAATTAGACTTTCTTCACCCTGTGGGCATCACTTCCTGTTTTGTTGTGGCAGGAATACCCCTAATTTCTGTCTCCCATGCTCCCTTCACTATATTCTTATTTTTCTGGTTTGTGTTCCCCCTCTCTCTCTTTTTAAAATATATCTTATTGATTTTAGAGAGGAAGGGAGACGCAGAGAGAGATAGAAACGTCAACAATGAGAGAGAAACATTGATTGGCTGCCTCTTGCATGCTCACTATTGGGGATCGAGCCTGAAACACAGGCCTGTGCCCTTGGCCGGAATCGAACCTGGGACCCTTCAGTCTGCAGGCCGATGCTCTATCCACTGAGCCAAACCAGCCAGGGCTGGTTTGTGTTCTCTTGACTTACACCTTGATCTTCCTTCCCTGCCTTTCTCCTTTCAGATGCTGAACCTGGACTCTCTACCTCAGTGCTTCTCAACCTTCCTAAGGCCTCGACCCTTGCATACAGTTCCTCATGTGGTGGTGACCCCCAACCATGAAATTTTGCTACTGTTATGCATCGTGATGTAAATATCTGCATTTTCCAATGGTCTTAGGCGACCCCTGTGAAAGGGTCGTTTGACCCCCCAAAGGGGTTGCAACCCACAGGTTGAGAACCGCTGCTCTACCTGACTGGTTTGGGCCCACTCAAAATATTCTGACTCTGGAGCCTCTTCCCCCAGGGACCGGAGAGGACAGCTGACAGGCGGACTCAGGCCCGAGGCTCTGCATGTCTGTCTGGAGGGAGGCATGGAGGACGCAGAGTCTTTGTCTACGGAGCAGCCTCCATGCATCAGGCATTCGAGCACTGGGAGGGCATTGCTGCCTTCGTTTTATAATGAACCCCAAGCTCGGAGCATTGCAAGTGACGCGCCCACATTTACACAGCGAGTGAGTGGCAGATCTGCGGTGGGAACCCAAGTGTGTTTGACTTCAGAGCCCACTGTTTCTCCTTTTAAATCGAGTGGACCCGTCACAGTTGGGATAAAACCATTAGTTGAGCGCTACGGCAGTGACCTTTGGTGAGCGCTCAGAGTTCATTCTATCTAGTCCACGGCGGGGCACGCAAATAAGGGACAATTTTTATTGCGTGGCTGACGGCCGAGCGCATAAAAGTAGGCAATCGAGTTGAATGATACTTCTTAGGGGACTTCAGGGGGTAAGATCACGAAAGGAGGCTTTTCTCCTCCCGTGTCCCCTGCGCCACCAGGAAGCATGTGACACACGTCATTGGGGCTGGTGGAGACAGAAACCCATGAGCTCTCCTGTCTCCATAGAGACCTCTCCCTTCACTCTTTGCTCTCCTTCCACGCCCCCACCCCGAAGGGGGACTGCCACCCATTTCCAATGCAAAGGATGCTTTTGCTGGGGAATGTAGCCGAGAGGATGGCCCCCTGAATCTGATTCTGGCTTCCATCCTGTGGGGAAATCCAATCAGCCCTGACACAGCCTCCCTTTTCGAGATTTTGAAAACTTTTTAAATCGTTCGAAACCAGATTGTGATTGACAAACCCACTGGAACATTAGCGAACAGTTAAATACTAATTAGCCCCATCCCCGCTAATCTCCCAGCTGTCAGAGGCAGAGATAGAGACAAAAGCTTCCATTAAACCTGAGTTGGTCCCTGAGGACGGAGAGGTCAGAGGGGAGTGTTCAGTCAACTGCGAGATGATGGGACGGAAGTCTTAAGTAATAATCATAAAAAAACAGGCAAACGTCCCTTCACTCAGTTAAAAAGACATTGCATCGATGCAGAAACTCTCTTGTTGTCATTCTGCTTCCCACAAGCTCCCCAGTATTTAAGGGGTCTACGTCAGTTTTAGAATAAAGTTCAAAACCTTTTCCCTGACGTTCTGTCCCCAAACTCGTAAGATTTCCAGTTGTATTTGCCACTTCTTCCTCCTCCTCCTCGACCTTCTGCTCACAGGCTGACCATGCCCTCAGGTACATAAAGAGGAAGTTAATGGTAAGACACCAGGTGGACAGAGACGCTGTGGTTGTGGACGGTGGTGGTGGTGAGTTGGCAGATGGGCGAGTGATCAGGAGATGTGTTGAGGTGAGAAGGTACAGAAAGCTGCCTCCTGAAGATCCAAATTGGTCTGCACCAAAAGACCAGCTCTGCTGTGGGCCAGTTCTCTATGCTGACTCTTCTCTGCCTTTCAAAATTCCCCTATCTCTCTCCTTTATAGATAGGTGAAGAGGGAGGTGGAGTGTCCATAACTTTTATATAATTCTCACAGTATTTTAAGCCCCCAAAAGGCGGAGGGACATTAAATTAGAAGAGATTAATAGGAAGGTTTAAAACAAATATGTTGACCATTTATATTGGGATCAACTAGAGGGCTTGCTTTTAACATCGATCCATTGGACCTCAACCCAGAACTCTTGAATTAGAAAATCTGGGGTGGGAGCCCCAAATCTGCATTAGAAAAGCCTCCCAGAAGATGCACTTTAAAATTTAGGGTCTACTGGCTTCAAATGGATCTATGTCATGTGTAGTGGTATTTTATAATTTGTGGGTGCTTTATAATTACCCATATTTTTGAACTCTAAAATGTAAATAGTTAGCTCCTTGGATTTTTCCCTGAAACACAATCACGTTATCAGAAATAATTATAATGTTTCCTCCTCCTTTCAACATTTGTGACTATTATTTCTTTTTCTTCTCTTATTGCTATGTCATAGAAGGGGGATCAGCAAACTATGACCCATAGTCTTCATTCAGCTACCAGCGATTTTTGTATGACCCATGAGCCAAGACTGGTTTTTAAGTTTCCAAAATGGTTGTTCTATAAGTGCCTACATAATGTCCTCTAGGTTATCTCTTAGCAGACAAAACCTAAAATACTTACTATCTGGCTCTTTCCTAAAAAAAGTTTGATGCTGCTGTGGACGTGGAAAGGCACCATCCAGAGGCGTGGTGGGGAAGGACAAGCTGCCGAGCGCAGAGAGTGTGACCCCTGAAAGACTCTCCTGAACATGCCAGTTCGTTTTCTGAAACTTTGACGTTTACAGCAGATATTTCCTCGGTGTATACTCTTCTGAGTCATGATTGCATCCTTTTCTTTCCTTTGTTTCACAGTGCTTTATAGAAATAAACTTACAGTGGTACCTCGAGATACGAGTTTAATTCGTTCCGTAATCTTGAGGCGTAGGAAACTATGAGATGCTCAAGTCACGGTAAACTGGTGGGTCGTGTGCAGCCAGCCGATCCGGGTGATTACTCCTATCTCAACTGTTGCTCGTATTTCAAAGCAAAAATCGCTCGCTCGATGGCTCGTATCTTAAAAATCTCATATGTTAGGGCACTCGTATCTCGAGGTACCACTGTATATTGATTTTCTTCTCTTCACTCAGTCCCTGCCTAGAACAGGGCCTGGCATACCATGGGGACTTAATGGACATTTGTTAAAGGAACGCATTATGGGAAACATGCCCTCTTTCTAGACACTGGGCGTGGGAATGGCCCTGGGCCCCGCCTTTTCCCTGCCCATGTGATCACCTCATTCCCTTTCAGTCTACAGTAACTGACGTGCACAGTTTCCAATCTAATCCCTAGGCCTTCAGTCAAGGTGTCTCTTTGCTGCGTTGCTCCCTCTGTCTGATGTCCCCCTGCCTGGTCCCCGGAACTTACGAGATGCATGAAGCATCATTCCCACGCTCTCAACCTTTTCCCTAAGTCCGTGCATATTGACACTGGTTTCTCAATGGTGACCCTATCTCGTGACTGATGCTCCGATGAAAGTTTGCCGCCTGCGCTTTCCACCCCGTGCTCTTTGGCTGTAGGAAGGGGTCAGACAGAGAGGGGGGGCTGCAGGCAGGTGGGAAGAGGGGTCCGGCTGTGTGCAGTAGCTGAAGGAAAGTTTCTGGCACATATTGGAGTCTCTGAGTCTGGCGTGGTATCAAGTGCAGTATTGTTTCACTATTCTTATCAGTATCATTTCTTCATTTTTCTGATATTCCTATTCAATTTATGGGGAAGTTAGGAGATATTAAACACGGTTATCAGCCAACACTATGTTGAGCTAGAATTCCATTTCTAGTGTATTTAGAATTATTTTAAAATCCAGCTAGAATTTTACAGTGGTACCTCGAGGTACGAGTTTAATTCGTTCCGTAACCTTGAGGCGTGGGAAACTATGAGACGCTCGAGTCGCGGTAAACTGGTGGGTCGTGTGCAGCCGGCCGATCCGCGAGATTACTCCTATCTCAAATGTTGCTCGTATTTCAAAGCAAAAATCACTCGCTCGATGGCTCGTATCTTAAAAATCTTGTATGTTAGGGCACTCGTATCTCGAGGTACCACTGTATTTTGAATGAAAAGAGATTGCTAGTTGGTTGTGTGTTTTTTTTGGTCATGTACACCTCCTCCTCCACACTCTTATACACAAATAAGCCCAAACTAAATACATCGTGCACTCGCTACCCATAGCTGATAAAGAGTTTTTGAAACGATTTGTATTTACTTAATAATAAATAAAAATAGGAGCTGTAGCCGAAAACTAGCACTGCATGTAAACACATGCATAACTGATGGTCTCCCAAACCATGACATGCTGACTCATGGTTTCATTTCCTCCTGATGTGAACATGTTTTTCTCTCCTTCAGGAATTCCCAGTCCAATTAGCGAGCCCTTCTGCCTTCCATTACCCTGTCTGTCAGAGGGCCCGCTGCGCGCCAAGCCCAGCACAAGCTATTTCTAGTCTGGGCTTCCTCCTCCCCCTGGAATTTTTTTTGCAATTCTCCAATATCAAAGAATTTATTTTTAAAATAAAAACGGATAAACAAGTGGTAGGAAAATGTGTATTTTCCTCCCGGGAAAGATGACTGCACAATGTCAGAAAAACTCAGAGACTTCTGACGTGTCATCTCCTCTGACCCTGGCTTACACGGCGGCCTCAACCATCCACAGAGTTTCCCTCCATCACTGAGAAGGCAGAGCGGAGGACACGCCAGGGACCATAGGACCAAAGGCAGAGAAACGCTCGCTTAGAAAAAAAATCAGACGCCACAGCTGGGTATATTGAGACATGTCTCATTCATAATATTTAGCTGCTCTCTCACTGGTTGATTCTCTTCACCCTCTTTTTCCTCTTTTTTAAAAAAATATTTTGTTGATTTTATAGAGAGAGGAAAGGAGAGGAATAGAGAGATAGAAACATCCATCGGCTGCCTCCTGCATGCCCCTGACTGGGGATGGAGCCCACAGCCCAGGCATGTGCCCTGACTGGCAATCAAACCAGTGACCTCATAGTTTCTGCGCTGGCATTTTACATTATTACCGTATTTTCTGGCATATAAGACAACTGGGCGTATAAGACGACCCCCAACTTTTCCAGTTAAAATATAGAGTTTGGGATATACCCACCCTATAAGATGACACCCGGCGTATAAGACGACCCCCGGCTTTTGGGAAGATTTCTCTGGGTTAAAAAGTCATCTTATATGTGGGAAAATACGGGTAAACGCAGCTAGCATGGCCTACCCCAGTGCAATGACCGTGCTCAAACCCAGTGTTTTTCTTTGTTGAACAATGGCTGTAATCGTGTTTTCTCAGGTCTCGGCGTCACACTAATAAGAAGGGGCAGACAGCCCCCTCGCGTGCATGCTCAGAGCAGATCTCTCTGGGGCAGGGCACAGAGGAAAGAATATCGCTTCACCCCACTGAGGCCTGTATTGGAGCCTGTGAGGTGATGTCTGCGCAGCGGCCTGGAGCCCCGGCCAGCTTTCCTGTGGAGGCCGGAGCGGCTGGCCACGGCATGAAGGGGCGCTGACAGGGAATGTTCTCTTTTTCTTAGGAGACGGGACTCGTTAGATAAACAAGACCAACCAAAGCATCCAATCCGCTACTCTCAGGGTCCCCCGGGGAAAACCGCCTTGTCTAAATCACCCCCCTGCCTCCTTTCAAAACACGTGTTGCCCTGACTGGTGTGGCTCAGTGGATAGAGCGTCGGCCTGCGGACTGAAGGGTCCTGGGTTTGGTTTCAGTCAAGGGCACGTACCTTGGTTGCGGGTACATTCCCAGTAGGAGGTGTGCAGGGTGGGCAGCTGATCGATGTTTCTAACTCTCTATCCTTCTCCCTGCCTCTCTGTAAAAAAAAAAAAAAAAAAATCAATGAAATATATATATAATTAAAAATAGGATGTGAAAATGAAGTTCTCTAATTCTTAAAAAAATAAAATAATAAAAAATAAAAATAGGATGTGAAAATGAAGCTCTCTAATTCTAAATAACAAATAAAAAATAATAATAAAAAATAAAAATAGGATGTGAAAATGAAGCTCTCTAATTCTAAATAACAAATAAAAAATAATAATAAAAAATAAAAATAGGATGTGAAAATGAAGCTCTCTAATTCTTAATAAAAAATAATAATAATAAATAAAAATAGGATGTGAAAATGAGGCTCTTTAATTCTTACCACCTCACTGCCCTTTTCTCTTCTCCCTGGAAAACTACAAAGTTGATTGCATGTGTTTCTTGAAAGTTTGTTTCCAGGAAAAACCTGAGGTGTATTGGGCCTACAGTATCATCAGTGGGCCCCTCCAATGAGCATCAGCAAATAGACACGTGCATGTGTGTCTGACATAAAAAGATTCCCTTCAACGTGGGTAGATTTGTCAGGAGAAAAATCTCTCTGTTTTGTGAGAAGCCTTAAGGACCATTTTTGTTGTAAAAAAAGACCCAGAGAGAGAGCGCGGCCTGAGGTCCAGGGAGGGGAGGAGAAGTGGATGCTTCTGCCCGCACATCCGGGCTTGGGTTCCAGGACGGTCTCCAGAAAGAGAGCAGGTTCCAGAACACAGAGAAAGGGAGGAGGAGAGGGACCGAGATCAGAGGGAAACAGCTCGGGGAAAGAGCTGGTGCTGGAAAGCTGGAGAGAAAAGACGGTTCCAAGTCCCGGGGTAAGTATGGCTGAGAAACTGTAAATAACTGAATTGTTTAAGGTCCACTCTGAAGTTCTTCCTTGTGTCATACAGTCAATTCTCATTATTGGTCTTAATAATGAGACCAATTATATTCCATAAAGCTGCTCTGACCCGTGAATTAGTTTGTTCTGAATGATTGCTCCTAGGGGAAGTACCAGGTGAGGTTCCTATGAGCCTCTAATCAAAACATTTTCACCAACTCATCAATAGACAACCTTGTGTTATGTGCATTTCTGCTTAAAGACACCTATTTAATATAACATTGACAATGAACTCATGGCCAATGGAACTATAACTTGTGATGGAAAAAAGCTTAGTTTGTATGTGGTTATCAGAGGGAAAGAGGGTTGGGGGAAGGTAAGAAAGGGCAAAGGGGGTCAAATATGTGGTGATAGAAGGAGACTTGACTCTGGGTGTTGACACACAAGGCAAATATACAAATGATGTGTCATGCAGTTGTACACTTGATACCTATATAATTTCATTAACCAAGGTCACCCCAATACATTTAATAACATTTTTAGGAAAGAGAAAAGTTTTTCTCTGTAAGGCACACTGCCCTAAGGAACACGAGACATCCATAAGCAATGAAACCACCAGCAAAAGCAGAAAATGGCGAAAAGCACGGCACTCAATAGCCCATCGAAAGGACTCCTGTTGACAGTACGGGAGCTGAAGGCGGCAGAGTGTCAGCTTGTGGTCAGCTGGAATGCATGCACATGGAAGGGCACTGAAACTTTTGGTCATGTGTGCATGGATCACCATGAAAGCCGTGAGTGTGGATCGGGGGTTACCAGTAAATTATAGCAGGTGCACGCATTCCTGAATGTGGGATCCGTGAAAGACGGGTTCACTTTACTTGGATGTCATCTTTCCTCGCTGTGACCCCCAGATTTTGACTGAGCACTTACTTTCCAGAATGTCCCCTCTAAGTGTCATTTAGCAGGAATCAGGGAACAAGCATGATGCTCCGTGTCTAGGTTCATGTGGATCAGAGTTCCTGGCGCCCAGTTATTGATGACTAATGATGACTAATGATGATTATCACTCTTCCCGCTTCACACAGGGGGAATGAGACAGCAAGACTCCTCTCCACATACACCTTACAATGCCCACTTCCCTCCATGGCTACCCTTTACTCTTTTAAAACAGTTAAACTATATGAAGATGGGGTGTCTGTGTGCAAAGAAAGCATTTAGTGACCTGCCCAGTCTAGGAGTCATCGCGCGGATCGGCCGGCTGCACACGACCCGCGTCTCATAGTTTCCTACACCTCAAGGTTACGGAACGAATTAAACTCGTATCTCGAGATACCACTGTATAGCTTAAAATATATAAATATATGTTTATATAATGTCTGGTTAAATTTGCATTCTAAGGAAACAACAAAAAGATTTTTTGTATAAGTAAATCCCATTCCCAATTTAGGACAGACTTATGTTAAAAACCGTTTGTGATTTCTCTGGAATCCAAACGGAACCGGTGTCCCCGCAGTCAGTCCGGCCATCGATGGAAGGTCCCGTTAGCACCCGCCCCCTGAGACTGTGGCTGGCCCCTGTCAGTCAGGGTTCCCCCAGGAAGACAGAGCCGCCGGGCGATGGAAGAGATTTATTAGGGCAATTAGACCTCACCCAGCTGTGGAAAGACCTGGGAAGTGATTTCAGAGCGGAAGTGGGAAGATCAAAGAAAGAGTCACCAAGCAGTCAACGGCCAGACTGAGCACTTCCAGCCGCCGAGGCCGGGTCTCGGAGTGGCTGCCACCTCTTGGCTTTGCTGCTGGATGTCTGGGAGCCATTGGGGCTCCTGGCAGCCCCGCGTCCGCCTGGCACCCCCTTCACCCCAGGAAGCAGGCCTTCAGACTCAATGCTGGCTGCAGGCCCCCCTCCCTGTCCAGTTACCTGTCTCAGGTGTGTCACAGCGCACGCCTGGCCTCGCGGCTCTCTGCGGGAGAGCTGTCTGCCCGTGACTCTCCATTGCACATCCTTCCGCTCAGTAGGTATGCGATGCTGAATGGGAAATGAGCGACTTTCAGGGGGTCAGAGGGCATAAGGGCATTTGCCCCCAAAGGATGGAGTGTATTTTTTATTTTTTATTATTAATTTTTATACATATCTCCCCACTGCCCCCCCTCCCTCCCAGGCATACCCCAACCCCCCAGTGTCTATGTTCACTGGTTCTGCTTACATGCATGCATACAAGTCCTTTGATTGATCCGGAGTGTATTTTTAACAAAACCACTTTATTTATAGAGGGTCCTGCCATTTATTTCTAAATCTCGTGCACAGAACAAGAGCCGGTCGGAGCAAATATTTGCGCTTTCCTGGGCAAACAGATTTTGCTCGTGTCGGGGTCTAGTCGCAGGGCAGGGCTGGAAGTGGACATCGGATGTCCTTCTTTCTCATCAGTGCCCGGTCAAACCAAGTCAGGCAAAGTCTCCCGATCCGCGAGGCCGTCACTGTCCCTGTCATTAGCACAGGGCGGCAGAGACCCTGGTCAGGGGAGACCTGTGGTTGTTTAGAACCTGGACAGACTGGAGCTCCTTCTGCACTGAGAGCATCTGGCATGGCAGCGTGGCCTGCTGCCTGCGTGTCCCCGCTGGCCACCAGCGCCCCGGCCTGCTCAGTGACCCCAGCTCTTCTCCTTTCCCAGGTGGGGGCAGGGCCATCCTCATTCCCCCATCCCCCAGGCCCACACTGGGCCCTCGGCCTCTGGCCTGGAGGTCACTGGACCCTGGACGTCTCTGGCCGGCGGGAGCGGAGCCGGGCGCCTGCCCGTTCGCAGGGCTTATCAGCTGTTGATGAGCCCCTGTCCCGCCCGCAGACAGGCCGCTTCCTCCGGGCGGGCCGAGCCCTCGGTGGAGCCAGAGGACCGATAAGCCCCCGGGAGATTTTCTCGGAGCCTCGCCTATCTGCCCGCGGAGCCCGGCGTTTTCCACGGTCGCCAGGCGCAGATAGGGCGCTGCGCCCGGATAAGGCGGCTGCCGGGGGAGGGACGCTTGCTCGCGGGGCAAATGGTTTTCCCAATTAGCTCTCCCTGGGAGCCCTCAGGACCCCATCGGCTGGCTCTTGGATGACTTTATTTTATTTTATTTTATTTTATTTAAATATATTTTATTGATTTTCTACAGAGAGGAAGGGAGAGGGATAGAGAGCTAGAAACATCGATGAGAGACATTGATCAGCCGCCTCCTGCACGCCCCCCACACTGGGGATGTGCCCCCAACCAAGGTACATACATGCCCTTGACCGGAATCGAACCTGGGATCTTTCAGTCCACAGGCCGACCCTCTATCCACTGAGCCACACTGGTTTTGGCTTTTTTTTTTTAATTGTAAAAGTCCCTGCTCCCCAGCCAGCCCTGCCGGCCCTCTGCGGCTGGTGCCACGCCCGGGGGCAGGGAGGCCGAGGTGCTGGAGGGAGGCTGAGCCTCGCTGGGCCTTCAGGACGAGGCTCTGTCCGCCGGGTGGTGGCAGGGGCGAGGGGCTGCCATAGGGACACCCAGCCAGGCCGGGCCGGGCCAGGCAGGTACAGGATGCTGAGCCAGAAGCGATCTGCACTCCCCCTGCCCACTCTCTGCCCAGTGTCAGGGTGGGCCAGGCAGGTACAGGATGCTGAGCCAGAAGCCACCTGCGCTCCCCCTGCCCACTCTCTGCCCAGTGTCCTGGCGGGCCAGGCAGGTGACAGAACTCTGCACCAGAAGCGACCTGCGCTCCCCCTGCCCACTCTCTGCCCAGTGCCCGGGCCAGAGACGGAAACGCCTTTCTGGGCCGCTGGGGAAAGAACTAACTAACAGGCAGGCCGCAGAGGAGACTCCCAGGCCTAACCCTGACCTTCCCGCCCAGCGGCCTTTGTTCTGGAACTGGATGGCTCAAGGCAGCCCCCAGCAACGACCACCAACTGCTCACGCCCTAGGTCAAGGGCAGGGAGCCAGGTTTCTGCCGAGGACACCCACCCTCAGGCCATTCCAAATGGTCAGCGTTAAAGACCAGCCTGCGGGGTTCGGTCAGACATTTAATCACTCACCCTGACGCCCTGGCAGAGCGGGACCCAATGGTTTCTCAGGCCCCACAGGGTCCTTGGGCCCTTGTCCCCGACACCCCTGTTCTGGGTAACCCCTCGCTGAAACTTGGTTTGTTTTTTTTATTTTTTAAGGTTGTTTTTTTTTAATATAGTTTATTGATTTTCCACAGAGAGGAAGGGAGAGGGATAGAGACTCAGAAACATCGATGACAGAGAAAGACATGGATCAGCCACTCCTGCACACCCCACACTGGGGACCTGCCTGCAACCAAGATACATGCCCTTGATGGGAATCGAACCTGGGACCCTTCAGTCCGCAGGCCGACGCTCTATCCACTGAGCCACACCGGTTTTGGCTCTAGTTGTGTATATAACACGGCATGACAGACTCCGGGAGGGGCTGTGTTTTCTAGCGGTGGGCTCTGGCCCCGGGAGGGTGCCTCCGGTGAGGGGGGGGACACTGCAGAGCTGTGACCCAAAACCCTCTCTGGGCCACTAACCCTGGCCACGTGGCTGCCACACCTCTGTGGCTCCTGCTGCAACATCACCCTGGGGGTCTCTCTCACCAGATGGAATGTAGTAATCACACCTTAGAGAATTTTCAACCTTGAGCTGCCACAGATCCCAGCACTACGAGTCTTCCTTCTCACCTACGTTTACGGGTAAAATGGAGAGTACAAGGTAGCCATTGGAAAAATAAATACCACGTCTAATTTCTTTTTTTTTAAAGCATCTCTTACTCCCTTTCTCCAACAGAGTCCTTTGTATCCATCATCGAACCAATGAGACATTTAGTAATTCAAGATTTTCAAGACATAAAGGTGGTCCACATAGACGTAAGACCAGTAAGAAACATGCCTCCACTGGGAAAATGCTGAAAAGCACATTTCAGAGATGACTCTAGTAGGACAGTAGACTTGCCACTGTGTCCCCAAATCAGTGTCTCTCAAAGTATGTTCCCTGGGCAGAGATGGGTGTGGCTCAGTGGATAGAGCGTCGGCCTGTGGACTGAAAGGTCCCAGGTTCGATTCCGGTCAAGGGCATGTACCTTGGTTGCGGGCACATCCCCAGTAGGGGGCATGCAGGAGGCGTCTGGTCGATGTCTCTCTCTCATCGATGTTTCTAACTCTCTATCCCTCTCCCTTCCTCTCTATAAAAAATCAATAAAATATATTAAAAAAAGTATGTGCCCTGGGCCAGCCAGGCATCTGAGTTCCAGCCAGGCCCTACCTCCCTGACTTTCTGGAAAACCGCTCTCTGCCCCTCCCATGGCCGCAGACCTAGACCAGGATGGCCAGGCAGGACTCACCAAAGCGCCTCGCAGGCCCCAAGTCCTGTGTGAACGGCCAGAAGAGTTCCATGGCCCTTTGACCTCTGGTGCAAACGGCACACCTCAGCCAACCGGTGCCTTCACCCAGTGGCTCCAGCAGCTTCCCTGGGTCCTGTCGTTCTGGAAAAGGGGAGAGAGGGGTCAGTCTGCATGTGTAAAAAAGTGATTTCTCTTTTCTTCTCCAAATATGCTGAGCGGCTCCCAGTGGTTGTCAAAGGTGGCCTTAACAGGGCGCGCTACGCAGGTTTAGGCTAGTTAGGGTCTTCCTCCTGTGGAAGTGACTTCAGAATTTAAACTGAACATTTACTAAAAAAAATCTGTGTCCTAAACAACCCAGATGTCCATCAGTGGCTGCCTGGGTAAATACAATGCGGTCTTTTATTTAATCAACGGGATCATTACTGTTTGGCATTTATTTATTTATTTATTTATTTATTTATTTATAATATATTTTATTGATTTTTTACAGAGAGGAAAGGAGAAGGACAGAGAGTCAGAAACATCTATGAGAGAGAGAGATATATCGATCAACTGCCTCTTGCACGCCCCCTACTGGAGGTGTACCCGCAACCAAGGTACGTGCCCTTGACCAGAATCAAACCTGGGACCTTTCAGTCTGCAGGCCAACGCTCTATTCACTGAGTCACACCGGTTTTGGCTATTTGGCTTTTAAAACAGGATATTCTGACACTTGCGGCAACAAAGATGAACCTCGAGGACACGATGCCCAGTGAACTGCACTGGACAAAACAGTGCCAGAAGCTGATCCGCTTATCCGAGATGCCCAGACTAGTGCGATTCATAGACAGGAGTCTCTGAAGGGCCCCGAGTCCGCCTTTGCCTTCCACCACCATCCTTCGCTCTCAGTGAGGCCTTCCTCCTCCTCGTGTTACCCTAGGCCCGTGGTCAGCAAACTGCGGCTCTCAAGCCACCTGCGGCTCTTTGGCCCCTTGAGTGTGGCTCTTCCACAAAATACCACGGCCTGGGCGAGTCTATGTTGAACAAGTGGCGTTAGAAGAAGTTTCAGTGTAAAAAATGTGGCTCTCCAAAGAAATTTCCATGGTTGTGCTGTGGATATTTGGCTCTGCGGACTAATGAGTTTGCCGACCACTGTCCTAGGCCAAGGGCACAGCATGGCCTGATTTTCTGCCACCTCAAGGAAAGCACCAGAACTCTGCTTTGCTGGTGAGAAAACATCATCCAGGGAGCTGGGCGCTTTCTTCCAAAGAGCTCATTCCCGTGGACCAGTTGCTGCTGAGCCTATCTGTCATGTCCTCCACTGTCAGGCTGTGTGTGTGTGTATGCGTGTACAAATGTGTGTACATGTGCATGGGTGTGTGTACATGTGAATAAACCTCCTGGCCACGCATCTCTGGTCAGCTTGTGCACATAGCTGAGTGTGAACTCTCCCTGTCCGGGGCACGCGCCTGAGATCTGCGCTCCCTTAGCACGACCTGGGACCCCGTGCTCCGGGGTGCTGCTCTGTGGGCAGAAAGTGACCACTGCCTTTAGCACAGCGTCACTCCCTTCATAAGTGGGTTTTTTTTTTCAAAAAGCACTTCACTCCCCGGACTGACACCATCGCATTTTGCAAAGATGCTGCGAATGTTCCATAATCCCAGCAGGACAGCCACGTTCAAGAGTCCCATTCCCCTGCCTCTGAGCTCTTACTGCACTTCTAGAAGCAAGTGCTTCAAAGATTTGGCTTAGACACACACACACAGAGAGAGAGAGAGAGAGAGAGAGAGAGAGAGAGAGAGAGAGAGAGAGAGAGAGAGAGAGAGAGGGAGAGACACCACACCTGGTAACCTGGGAGCCCAGCCCAGTGGCTCCAGTTCCCCCACTCACTGGCATGCACCTGCCTCCTCAGGGCCTGGCTGACGCCTCCTCACTGCCCTGCACAGGCCAGTCTGCCTGGGGGCTGCCCCTGGAGATGGATGGAGGTCACGTTAAACACGCCACCTGCCAGTTTGGGAGCTATTCCTCCTGGAGAGTGGGCGGAAACCACCTTCCCTCCTTCACGCCATTCCTGTGCTGCCCCGTCCTCCCTCCCTCCTCCTCTCTCTCCTGGTTTTGATCAGACTTGTTGGTGATGAAAACAGAGACCTTGACGAGATGTGCCCGAGCTTCGGGGTGGCAGCAGAGGGATGGGTTCCCGGGCGGGATCTGTGTGTGGGACCTGGGACTGAGGGGCCTCCTGGACCTGGGTCCTTTCTGGCCCCTCTCACTGCACAACTGCCCCCTCCATTCCCTGCCAGCAGCTGGCACTCTGCTTGCTCATGCTCCTCTGTCACTGAGGTTCACACACGGCCCCTTTCAGCCCCCAACCCTTTCCTTGTTAGTCTTTTTTTAAAAAATATTTTATTGATTTTTCACAGAGAGGAAGGGAGAGGGATAGAGAGTTAGAAACATCAATGAGAGACAGACACCGATCAGCCGCCTCCTGCACGCCCTCTACTGGGGATGTGCCCGCAACCGAAATACATGCCCTTGACTGGAATCGAACCTGGGACCTTTCAGTCCGCAGACTGACACTCTATCCACTGAGCCAAACCAATTTCGGCTTGTTAGTGTTGCTTTACCTCTGATTGCATCTTTGCAAATTCTTCCCTCAAATTCTCAAGAGCAATAATCTGATCCTAGGAGGAGGTCATCTTTTCATTGGGGAGGAATGCTAGCCAGCCTCTGATTGGTGCTCCTGGATCACGTGGCCTGGGTCACGTGACTCACGTGGATCCATTAAGCTGTGGCTCAGGAACCACAGAGCACAAATCATGGCCCAGGCAGCCAAGGGCTGGGGAGAGCAGATTGCTGTGAAGAGGGCTGGGGAAGGGTCCCCAGTGACCCAGTTCCAGGGACATGCTCCCCTCATGTTACTCTGAGAGGCCTTCCAGTGTGTAGATTTGAGGGGCTGGGGGTCATAGCAGAGAAGCAGTGAAGCCACATTCGTGGAGAATCGAGACTGACCTTGCAGACACCAGACAAGTGTGTGCAGAAACCCAAAAGCGAGCTGGTGCCTTGTCAAGCCTGAGTCCAACATATCAAAACATTGTCAGGGCGGGCAGAGGGGGGCTTGCTGGGAGCGGGGGTGTCACGGGGCACAGAGGGAACTCTCAGCTGTGAATGTGTGCTGTGCACTTGGACGTGAACGTGGCCGCAGCCGCCACGCTGCTCCTCCAGGGTCACGGCACCGTGTGAAGTCCATTTGCAGGTCCCATTTTTAAAAGGCCGGCTGGCCTGCGCGGCTCTAATGGAGAGGGGCAGCCTCAAGGTCACAGCCGGGAGGAGGCGGGCGGCCTGGGCTTGGGAGACTCGGATTGGCGAGGTGGCACCTGCTGACTTCAGCTCACTGCTCCCCGCCACCTCCTCCTCCCATGTTCTGTGCGGCTCACTCTTACCGAAGACTTCCCGTACGGCCCTAGCCGGCTTGGCTCAGTGGGTAGAGCGTCAGCCTGCGGACTGAAGGGTCATGGGTTTGACTCCAGTCAAGGGCCGATGCCTGGGTTACGTGTTCGATCCCCAGTAGGGGGCATGCAGGAGGCAGCTGATCAATGATTCTCTCTCAACATTGATGTTTCTCTCTCCCTCTCCCTTCCTCTCCGGAATCAATAAAAATATATTTTTTAAAAAAAAGGTTTCTCATGTTTGAACAGCGCAATGTGGCATCAAAAGTGACTTTACTGTAATAGTCAGGCAATAAAGCTTCAGTAAGAAAATAAAAAAGTGCCCTGACACCTGCATACCTGGGCATAGGTAAACAATTTCTTAGACAGGATCCACAATGCACTAACCAGCCGAAACCAGTCTGGCTCAGTGGATAGAGCATCAGTCTGCAGACTGAAAGGTCTCAGGTTCGATTCTGGTCAAGGGCATGTACCTTGGTTGCGGGCACATCCCCAGTGAGGAGCGTGCAGGAGGCAGCTGATCGATGTTTCTCTCTCATCGATGTTTCTAACTCTCTATCCCTCTCCCTTCCTCTCTGTAAAAAATCCATTATATATATATTTAAAAAAAAACAACAACAACAAAATGAAACGCACTAACCAGAAAGTAAATGAATAAAGGGGACTTCATCCAAATTAAAAGTTTCTGCTTAATGTCAAAAGACACCATCGAGAAAGTAAAAGGAGCCAAATTCTAAGAGAAATATTGACAACATGCATGTCTAACTTGCATGGAGAACATATAAAACTCAGCAGTAAAAAGATAAGCAACCCAACGAAAGCTAAGTGAGGGACTTGCACAGACACTGTCCTCACTCACAAGTGGTGCACAGACACACGCGGCGTGCTCAGCATCATCGCCCATCGGAATATGCAAACCAGAAACGACAAGGTGGTACCAGTTCGCAGCCACTTGGTAGCTGACAATACCCAAAGTATGTCAACTGGATGTGGACAAATGAACTCCCTTATACGCTGGCAGAAGGGCAAAATGGTCAAACCGCTTTGGGGAGCTGTTTGGGCATTTAGTCTTTAACTGTTAAGAATACACCTCCCCCGAGATCCACAATTCCACTTCCATCTGGAGAAATGAAAGCATAAGCCACACAAAGACGTGGTCGAGAATGTCCCTGACAGTCCCATGAACACACTGGATCCAGAGGCCTGGATCCATGGCCCAGACTGACAGCTGTCAGAGGGGACGGGGAGGGAAAGATAGGATGAAAGAAGGTGAAGGGATTAGCCACAGAACAGAGATGCATAGCCCTGGACACAGACAACAGGGGTGACGGCCGGAGGGAGGGGGGTTGGGGCTGGGTGAGGTTGGGAGAATGGATACATTTGAAATAGTGTCAACGATAAAAATAAATCTTAAAAAGTGTCCATAACAGTTCTATTCCTTTTTAAAAATATATATATTTTATTGATTTTTTACAGAGAGGAAGGGAGAGGGATAGAGTTAGAAACATCGATGAGAGAGAGACATCGATCAGCCGCCTCCTGCATGGCCCCCACTGGGGATGTGCCTGCACCCAGGATACATGCCCTTGAGTGGAATCGAACCTGGGACCTTTCGGTCTCCAGGCCGACGCTCTATCCACTGAGCCAAACCGGTTTTGGCTACAGTTCTATTCTTAATAGTGAGAAACTGAAAACAACAAAAATGTCCATCAATAAGTTAATGTCTAAATAATTTGTGGTATGTGCTTTCATGGAATATTGCAATAAAATAGTACACAAAAATGTGCTTAAATCTAAACTTCATTGTGAATGCCAGACACTACAGACAATTCCCTTCGTGATTCCATGCACGTGAACTTGGAGAGCTCACCTAACTCATCCATGCTAGATAGAAATGAGAGCATTGCGTTTCTCTTGGTGTGCGCATTGGAGGTAAGAGAAAGGGCAGAGAATGACCGCAAAGGACTCTGGGAACTTTCTGGGTGTGGACATGTTTTCTCTCTGCAGGCGCATGTTGGTTGCAGGATGTCACAGATACGATGGTGCTCTGCCCGAAAGCCTTCCCTGGGGCTGTGATCTGGGGTCTGTTCCTTTAGCCCCAGCTCTGGGACAATCAGCCAGGAAACCCATCCGCATGTCTCACTGGGCAATGGCCTTGGCCGCAGGGAGCTGTCTTGCCTTGCTGGAAGGAGCCGTGACTAATGACTGAGCCATGCAGGGATTCGAAGGCCTGACCCCCTGGCCTCACTCTGGGACACTCCACAAGGCCACCCCTTCTCCAAAGCTCCCCACAGGATTAGCCATGGCCTCGGTGGCAGCAACATGGATGGCCAGCGTCTCCCTCTGTGTGTCTCTGCCCTTCCTCGTTGCTATGCAAGTTCATCATCTGCGGTGTATTTCCCACTTTAGCGCCCGATTCCAGAGAACGGAGCCAGAAACGGTCCTAGGCATGGACTCTAAAATGAGAGTTTGGGAGCCGGATAAAAGGCCACGGAGAGCCAGCCACCAGTGGTCAGCAGAGGGTGGGGGTTTCTTGGCATGCTGTGGGGTGCCATACTTATGGCTTGTGCTGGTGATGGGCGTGGCTGGGACTCTGAGGAAGGGGCGGTGTTACGGGGTGCACTGGGTGGGATGAGGGGAGGAGTGGCCACAGGATGGTAGGAATGAGTGGCTGTTGCACACGTGGGTTCACCAAGGCGCGTGGAAACCAAATACAGTGGCACCTCGAGATACGAGTGCCCTGACATACGAGATTTTTGAGATACGAGCCGTCGAGCGAGCGATTTTTGCTTTGAAATACGAGCCACAGTTGAGATAGGAGTCATCGCGCGGATCGGCCGGCTGCACACGACACACCAGTTTACCGCGACTCGAGCGTCTCATAGTTTCCCACGCCTCAAGGTTACGGAACGAATCAAACTCGTATCTCGAGGTACCACTGTACACATGTTCTGTGCGACACAGCAATGGAAACCAGGGGTGTGCAGTTATTTGAGGTGGAATGGAGAGCGGACTGGCCTGGTATGACTGCCAGCAATAAATACCAACTGCAATTTGTGCAGCAAGTACAGGGTGCCAAGAATGTCCATGCTTGCTCCTTCATTTCATCCTAACGATGACCCCGTGAGGTGCACAGCATGCCCACTTTAAAGAGAGAGAAACTGAGGCCCAGAGGGTGGACATAAATGGCCCAGAGGCATCCATCTCTGCGCAGTGGAGTCAGAATTCCAGCCCTGTCTGCTGAGCGTGTTTCTGTCACGGAGAGCGGGGTGCTGGTTGCAGAGGTCTGTGCCGTCAGCCTCTCGGAGAAACCGTCCAGCTTCCAGCAAAGGCGGCTTACGAAAATATGCTTCTCCTTTCATGTTTCTGAAGACAGAATCCGTCATAGAGGGCACCGCTTTCAGACCTTGTGCTTTGAAGTGATAAAAGCTGGATGGGAGGGAGGGCTCCCGGGCCCCCGATCGGGGCTCACCCCTGACCTCGCAGCCGGGAAATGTGATTGCTCCTGCCATCCCTCTCCCTGGCTGCACTCGCTCCGCTCCTTGGATCTCCGGCGATTTTTTTTTTATTTTTTTTTTTCCTTAAGAAAAGAAGATAGCCGGGTTAATTTCCAGTTCCCCGCGATTTATCTGTCCCGGGGCTGGGAGAGTGTTGAGTGGGAAAGGGTTTCATTGTCCGCGAGAGCCTCGCGGCTCTTCAACACCCACCGCTTCTGCCTCATGTCAAAGGGAAGCAAATGGGTTTATTAAATAGCTGTCAGAGCGAATGAGCGAGCGCCGAGGACACGCGGAGGGGAGATTGGATTAGAGGGGGAGGACGTGCACTAAACAAGGGCGCAGATTTATGGCCGTGGACACGGCCCCAGGTAGATGTCTGTATGGGCAGGGGGGGTGAGGGGGGTCTGGGTCAGACAGACAGAGGGCAAAGGCACTGCTTCTCGCGCCGCGCGGAGCACAGGGAAGTGCAGTGGTTGGCTCGGCCTCTTTGGCATCGGGAGGAGCTCACGGGAGGGAGGACTGAGTGAGCCGGTTTGCAGCATCTCCGTGTTTGCTGTGCTACTCTGAAGCCAGTTCGCGGTGGCTTTTATGTAACTTGAGACTTACGCAGCAAGGAGTGAATATTAGTCATTTTTGGGGGGCATCTTGAAGGGCCTGGCTGTCAGGGCTTAACTCTGGGGAACTGAGACTCGCTCTGAGCAGAATGACATGAAGGCCTGATGTTTATTCTCTTTACACTTATTTTAGAAAAACAATAATCTCAGAAAAGTAACCGACTGGGTGAATACCAGCCAGCAAGGTGTGACTGCAACTGTCCACGTGTGGAGAAGCAATATTCTCTAGATGGGAGGGGGGGATTAACATGGAAATCAACTCTCAGATTTGAGACATTGCTAAGGGAAATGAGAGGGACCTTATAATTAGAATTCTTTTTTTTTTAATCCTCACCTGAGGATATTTTTCCATTGATTTTGAGAGAGAGACAGAGAGAAAAAGAGAAACATCGATGTGAGAGAGATACATCTATCAGAGGATATTTTTCCATTGATTTTGAGAGACAGAGAAAAAGAGAGAAACATTGATGTGAGAGAGATACATCTATCAGAGGATATTTTTCCATTGATTTTGAGAGACAGAGAAAAAGAGAGAAACATCGATGTGAGAGAAATACATCTATCGGTTGCCTTCCCACACACCCTGACCAGGGCCAGAGATCCAGCCTGCAACCAAGGTCCATGCCCTTGACCGGAATCGAAACCGGGACCCTTCGGTCCGCAGGCCAATGCTCTTTCCACTGAGCCAAACAGCGAGGGCAGAATTCTTTTAGTTCTATTAGGAACACCCAGGTGCTAACTTAAGAAAAACGGGGTCTTTGTGATAAGGGGACAGGGGTATCTGACCAGCCAGCAGCACGCCGCTCCCCTCTGACCGTGACCAGGAAAATAGATGGCGCAACAGCGAAATGAATGGAGATACAGTGGTACCTCGAGATACGAGTGCCCTAACATAGGAGATTTTTGAGATGCGAGCCTTCAAGCGACCGATTTTTGCTTTGAAATATGAGCAACATTTGAGATAGGAGTCATCTCGAGGATCGGCTGGCTGCACACGACCCACCAGTTTACCAAGACTCAAGGTTACGGGACGAATTAAACTCGTATCTCGAGGTACCACTGTAATGAGGCCACCAGCTGAAATGCCTGCTTTTCAGCAGCAACTATTGTGGGAGCCATGGACGGCCGGGACGGCCATGCCCAGTGTGGCCCAGTTTAGTGATCACTAACTTAATTTTTAAGGAAACCATTTGCCTCCAATAAATGAAAACAGAGGAAGCTAGGGGACGTCAGGGCCTCTTTTCAGTGAACTTGGGTCGCAGGCCCGATCTGAAGAAGGGAGGCAGCTGGGAAGAACCGGACGTGGATGAGCACCGGGAGCAACGAGAGTGCTACCAGTTCAGACCAGTGTCAGGCCACCATCCACCTCCTGGGTGCGTTCTAGCCCGTTTCACCCTCACGGAGACCCTGTGGGGCTGTGCACCATTGTCCCCATTGAACAGATGGTGAAACCGAGGACCTGAGACTTGGCCTGATGGGCGCTCAAGGTGGCCCAGCCAGCAGGTGTCAGCGGACCTCATAGAAGACAGATTCTGGCCGAGAGCTGTGCCCAGCGGGGGCTGTCAGCTGGCGCCGCACTCCCCGTGAGGGGGGTTCTCACATCATGGCAGCTGGACACAGGAGAGGGCACCCTTTGAGAGGGAGCAGGTGGGAGCTCCGAATGGAGACAGCGGGAGGGATCCTGCAATATTCTCTAGTTGATAACATTATAATACAGTGGTCCCTCGAGATCCGAGTTTAATTCTTTCCGTAACCTTGAGGCCTGGGAAACTATGAGATGCTCGAGTCTCGGTAAACTGGTGGGTCGTGTGCAGCCGGCCGATCCACGGGATGACTCCTATCTCAACTGTTGCTCATATTTCAAAGCAAAAATCTCGTTATGCTAGGACACTCGTATCTGGAGGTACCACTGTAATATTCTCTACTTGAGAACATCAAAATTATCAACTTCAAAACCAGCTGCTCTATTCGGTCAGACATTTTGTTACCTCACCCCCAATGCCCTGGGAGGGCCAGACCAAAGGACTTTGCAGGTTTATATGGCCCGCGGGCCACACATTTCCCTCCCCTGGTCTAGAGTCATGTCATGCGGCTTGACTATGCCACCTCCCCGAGGTTCTGAGCAGGTCCCCGCCGGGAAGCCCAGCATCAAGGAGAGGGTCAGTAACCACTGGACATGGGGAAGCGGCAAGGTCCCATCGAGAAGGGCTGTGGGCTGGGATATGGCTGTGGCATCTTGGGAAAGCGTGTCCATGGCGTGGAGTCTGTGCTCATTGTGTGTACATGCAAAATCCCCTGACGCAGGCTGCTGTTCACGCCGCTCAGTAGTGAAAAGACCCCAGTTCACCAGGCTGTGCTCTGTGTTCTGGTTTCTGCTGCACCTTGAACTGCCTGCCTATGGCCTTGGGCCAGTCACTTACCTATCCCAGCCCCTGGGACCCTCGTGTCCTGGGGGAGCACTGAAACATAAGGGGAACCTGCCCCTCAGCTTTCCAGGCTGTTGGGAAAGTCACCGAGGGTCCTGTGAGGGCCCTCACCGTCTCAGGCCCATGGGCGGGGGCTCCAGAGGGTCATCGGACGTGGGGCTGTCCGGGAGGTGGAGCGTCTGCAGACCATCTGTAGCTGAGGCTCTCCCCAACTCTTACGGGTGAAGGGGGGTGGGAGGGGAGGTCTCAACTTCCAAATTAATGCTGGAACCAAAGCTTTTAATTCTCCTAATTGAGTTCCCCATGAAGACCAAGGCGGCACCTGGCTGCCTGCCCTCTCCGCCCAGAAATCAGGAGGAGGATTAAGTGTACCCTGCAGTGGCTGCTGGGATGTTTCTCCCCTGACCTGATGGTGGTGGGGGGGATGGGGAGTCAACTGAGGGACTCAGCCCACACCCCAGAACAGGGGTGGGGAACGTTCGGCCTGGAACTGGGTAAGGCCTGCAAAATCCTTGGGCCTGGCCCTGCCAGGGCATTAGGGGTGAGTTAAAGGTCCTTAGTTAAATGTTTGACCAACTACAGCAGCTCATTTGTACGGTGATGATTTTATAAGGCCCGCAAAGGATGTTATACATTCCAGATAGTCCTGGGCAGACAAAAGATTCCTTGCCCCTGCCTAATAGATGGCATCATAACGAAGATTTAAGATCTCAACTTTGGCTAGCCGAAACCGGTGTGGCTCAGTGGATAGAGCGTCAGCCTGCAGACTGAAAGGTCCCAGGTTTGATTCCGGTCAAGGGCATGTACCTTGGTTGCGGGCACATCCCCAGTAGAGGGCACGCAGGAGGCGGCTGATGGATCTCTCTCTCTCATTGATGTTTCTAACTCTCTATCCCTCTCCCTTCCTCTCTGCAAAAAATCAATAAAATATATTTAAAAATAAATTTAAAAAAATAATAAAATCTCAACTTTGGCCCTGGCCAGGTAGCTCAGTTATACTGAAAGGTTGTAGGTTCGATTCCTAGTCAGGGCACATATCTAGGTTGTGGGTTTGATTCCTGGTTGAGGTGAGTGCGGAAGGCCATGATGGCTATTTCTCTCTCATAGAGATGCTTCTCTTTCCCTCTCTCCTTTCCTCTCTCTAAAATCAATTAAAAAACAAACAAACAATCCTATCCTTGGATCAGGCTTTAAAAAAAGAATTCTCAACGCTGTAAAGTTTAGATATGAATCCGTGCTGGTGTGAGAGCATAAACTGGTTTGACTTATTTGAATGACAATTGGTTAGTATTAAAAGCTTTTAAAATACGCACACCTTTTGATCCTGCAATATGAGCATATAGTAAACTATAAGAAAATAACTTGAAGATGTAAATCATACCCGTTGATAATTACCATGCAGCTTCTAATGCAAATAAATCAGAAAGAACTTAAAAGTGTCAGTATATTTTTCCCTAAATACGTGTTGGTGTCTTCTCCAATGGAAAACTATTCCGTTTTGGATACTTATTGCTCTCAGCACGTTTATTTCCATGTATTGAAAGGAAGCGTGCAAGGCAGCATTTAGTAGATTGCCAGCTGGGTACTTATGGGAGGTGCCTGTGTTTGTGGGTGTACACAATAGGGTGCTCAGCACTGTGGAGGGGGGGTACCCATGTCTCCCACACAGGAAGTGGGTGGGCAGCCCCTGGATCAACTGCAGAGAGAGAACCACTTCCTTGGTTTGACACGGGGGTCCTTGGCCGAGCACATGCGCCCTGCATGGAGGAGAGGCTGGAGTTGACCTATTTTTTGTTTGGGTTGAAATGCTGACTCTTAAAGGGGTGGGAGCATGGGGGTTTGGGTCTATTTGAAATATCTCATCATTGACAAAACTTTAAAGGAGTTAGAAGAGAAAAGCTCCAATTTGAAATAACAACGGGAAACTTCAAAAGCCAGTCATAAACGTTGTAAGAAATGTGCAAGATGTCTCTGAAGAAAACCAGACACCTACCGAGGAGCTTAAAAGAAGATGGTTAACATGCAATCTCAGGCCGATATATAAAATAGATGCTAATATTTGCTCTGCAAACAGATAACAGGCTCCATTTATCCCGCCAGACACCCCACAAAGCGCGTCACGCACGTTGTCTCCGTCCATCTCCCCATAACCCAGCAGAGCGAGGATTACCGTAAGTCCCCTCTTACGTGTGAGGACATTACAGAAGGTCAAGGTTCACTGCCCAGAGTCAGAGGGCCGGGGGGAGGGGCTGGGCCCCAGAGCCTGGCCTTTGCTGCACTGTAACGCCCCCCTGGAGCCCTGCCTCTGGACACCCCCTGGCTCCCTCAGAAAAAAGAACTGGTTCCGCTAAGAGCAGGAAGCTGTGCAGCTCCATCCAGACTTGGCTGATTCAATGTTTCTTATGCGCTAGTTAGTCTGCCAGCACCTAGTTGTAGTTTTTTTGTTTATTTTATTTTATTTTTCTATTTTATTTATTTTATTTTATTTTATTTTACTTTATATTTTACTTTATTTTATTTTATATTATTTTATTTTATTTTATTTATTTTATTTTATTTTATTTTTCTTATTTTATTTTATTTTTCTATTTTATTTTATTTATTTTATTATTTTATTTTATTTTTATTTTACTTTATATTTTACTTTATATTTTACTTTATTTTATTTAATTTCTTATTTTATTTATTTTCTTATTTTATTTTTCTTATTTTATTTATTTTATTTTATTTTATTTTATTTTATTATTTTATTTTATTCCAGTCTATGTGTTTGGTGCTAAGCAGTAAAGATTGGCAGGAAGAAAGAGATGAGCGGATTTCCAGGGGAAGGTGGGACAGAGGCGAAGGGTAAGTGCTTCTGGCGTTAATCCCTTGTGACTGTTTGGTAACAAGGTGGTTTCCTGCCCCCAACAGGAAGGTAAGGAACTCGAGAATCCCACACATGCAGGTTCAAGTCTCACCTGCCCACTTAGTTCATGTATGACGAGCTCAGGAGAATGAGCCCACCTCTCTGGACCTCAGTTTCTGCACCCCTAGAAATGAGGCAAGGCCCGAAGAGCATGTGCCACAGAACTCAGCATGTGGCAACCCAAATGATGTCCTCTGTCATCGTCATCGGGGGCAGGCCACCATCATTCTCAGAACCCACAAGCCACCCCGAACCCCAACTCCTGAGTCTTCCCGCTGCTCCGACCCCAAGGCCTGCCTCCCCTCCGTCCCCCTCCGCGGTGGCTCAGGCAGGAGCAGAGGCCTGGGAAGTGCCCCCCCCACCCAATCCGGCCTTGCTCCCGAGGCGGGCGGGGCCGAGCTGTTTGTGGAAGCCTGAAGGAGAGACCAGTGATCCCAGATAAGATAGGCCATCGCTGGCCTCCGGGCTGCAGACTTCTGGTCTACTTGTAAAAGGAGTCTTGTCATTTATGTGACAGTCCCCAGGATCTCTCACAGGGGGCGGGACAAATAGGGCCCAGCCCCCCGCAGAGGGTCCTGATAATAAGCTCAAGTGTCGAGATGGCTGCCCCTGGGCCCTGGCGTGGGCCGGCCCTTCCACCTCCCGGCTGGCTCCAGGCCCCCCATTCATGGTGATCAATGTGGGTTCAGTGCCTCCCAGGCGGGAAGGAGGTCCAGGTGGTTTTCCTCCTTAGAGGCCAGCGTGAGAGTCCCGCGTCAAGTGAATTCATTCCCAAACTTTAACTCAAAGCAGACACGTCCCATCAGCATCCCTGGAGCTACCAGGGCCCTTGAGTCAGCAAAGATCTGGGGTCAGAGGCTGACTCAGCAGCTCCCATGCTGAGTCAGCTCTCTGAGCACCCAGTTTCCCCTCATTCTGTCACCAGGCTCATAGGCTGGTGATGGTTACACGAGAGTGCGTGTGAAACACACGGGAATGCACGCACCTCGTTAAATTCATCCAAAGGAGATAACGGGTGAGGCAGAGGGCCCTTCCGCCACTTTAGCTGCTTCATATAGAGCAGTGGTTCTCAACCTTCCTAATGCCGCGACCCTTGAATACAGCTCTTCATGTGGTGGTGACCCCCAACCACAAAATTATTTCCGTTGCTACTGCATAACTGTAATTTTGTTACTGTTATGAACTGTCATGTAAATATCTGATATGTAGGATGTCTTAGGTGACCCCCAACGGGGTCGCGACCCACAGGTTGAGAACGGCTGATATAGTGTTTTTATGCACTAGGTCGCCTCGGAACTTGGATACCACAGCAATGGGGTGAGGCGGGCCCAGACCAGACCCCGCAGGTGACAAGCCTGCCATACTGGCGTGTGGCCAGACCCTCTGCCAGGCCTCCTCCCCGCTCACCTGTGCTTCAGGTGTGGTTCACCAGCCTCAGGATCCTCGGCACCTGGAACGGGACCGGGCTCAAAGCTGGCACCTCAGCGAACATCTGCTGAATGAATGACAGAAAAGAAAAACAATGAGGGCAGCGGTTCTCAACCTGTGGGTCGAGACCCCTTTCGCAGGGGTTGCCTAAGACCATCGGAAAATGCAGATATTTACATCATGATGCATCACAGTAGCAAAATTTCATGGTTGGGGGTCACCACCCCATGGGGAACTGTATGTAAGGGTCGCGGCCTTAGGAAGGTTGAGAACCACTGAATTAGGGGAACCATAGTTTCATGGTTCAACTAGCAAAGCCGCTTCTTCTTCAAGGTCCAGATCGGCAACCTCTCTCTGCAGCTCTCGTGGCTCCCTCGCCTTGTCCCCCTCCTACCATGCCCCTAAGGTTCCTTTTCTCTCCCTCTCTCGCACCTCTCCCTCTCCCAGGATAGAATGGGTCTCGGTCTCTCTCTCTCTCTCTCTCTCTCTCTCTCTCTGAAAACCTGGAGAGAGCCAGAGGTGACCTAGCAGATAAGCGCAGTCTCCTCCTAGCGCTGAGCCATGGCTGCTGGCCTCCATTCGGCTGTGGCCATGGAGCGCTTTCTCCAGAGCCAAAGACACAGCGCAGCAGAAGGCATACATTAGGGTGCAAACCTAGACATGAAACGCAGGAACTGATGACAGAGGGCACTGAGGGAAGTCTGAGGAGAGACAGCGAGGAGAGGTGTGATGTGGCGAGCCCACGGTGACCACCCAGCGAGGCGGAGGACGTGAATGACATTTGTGTCAGATAAACCAGCGCTTCTCACTCTGCGGTGTGCACAGGAGTTGGCTGGGGTCTTGTCCAAAGTCAGACTGCGCTCCGGTGCATCTGGCCTTGGGCTCAAGATGCTGCACCTCTAACAAGTGCCCAAGGGCTGCCGCTGCCGCTGGACCAGGCACCGTGCTTTGGGTAACGAGGGTTTAGGGCCAAGGGCACTGACCAGGCTCCCACGCGTGTCCCAGCTTATCTTTGTAAAATGTGCACAGGCCACCAGACCCAACCTGAAGGATTCCGAACTTCCGGTGCCCAAAGGGATCCTCTGGTCACTTCCTCTCACCTCGCAGCCTCTGCCTGGACACTCCCGGGCATGGGGCAGCCTCTTCCAGGCAGCCAAGGCTGGAGGAGGATTAAAAATCTCCACAGTTCGCCGACACCGGTTTGGCTCAATGGATAGAGTGTCGGCCTGTGGACTGAAAGGTCCCAGGTTCGATTCCGGTCAAGAGCATGTACCTAGGTTGTGGGCACATCCCCACTAAGGGACGTGCAGGAGGCAGCTGATCGATGTCTCTCTCTCACTGATGTTTCTAACTCTCTATCCCTCTCCCTTCCTCTCTGTAAAAAATCAATAAAATATGTTTAAAAAAAATCTCCACAGTTCAATTTCAAACCTCTAGCTCCACCCCCAGAACCACACCAGCTCCCACAGCACAGATAGGAGTGGCCATAAAAACATCAGCTCGACTTCCCTCCAAAGTATGCTTAATCCACACCACATTTCACTGCACTGGCTGTTGTTCCTTCCAAACACGTGATGTGAGAGCCTGTCTTAGGTGTCCCTGTCTCTTACACTCACCTCACCCCCAACACATACAACTCTGGACAGTGACCACCGGGGGAGCCTGCGTTATCTTAACATAGTAGGTGATTGGTAACTGTTGGTTGAATTCATTAACAAAAAGTTTGACTTTTCTTTTTTACTACCGTATTTTCCGACGTATAAGACAACTTTTTAACCCAGCAAAATCTTCTCAAAAGTCGGGGGTCGTCTTATACGCCCAGTCATCTTGTATGCCGGAAAATATGGTACTTAGATTAATCAAATTAGATTTTAAGGCAGTCAAATCTGGTGACACAGATTTGGTGAGCTTGAGTGGCCTTATGCAAGGGAACTGGCAGGGAGAAGAAAAGAATAAAAGCTGTGGTTCCTGGAACAAATGGTAATACTAGTTGCTCACAGCATGAGGTGGATGGCATTGGATTATCCTAGAATAATTACAAAACTCTCCAATAAAAAGATATCCTAGACCCTGCATAAATCCGAGATGACAAATAGATGGCATAGAGAGTCATTTCTCTCCCAGCCTGTGCCTGTGGCAGACATCACTAATCAATCACAGCACTTTCCCTGCTCGATATAGATCTGATTTGAAAATCCTAAGGTTTACACCCAGCATGGAGGTTTATTCACCTGCCCACTTAACCTTATGCTTCTGAGCATGTCCATCTGAGTTCGAATTTGTCCAGTTCTCTTGAGTTCATCTGATGTCCCTATGAGTCCCAGCTCAGCCTGCACCATCTTGGGTTTGAGGTAAGAGAGGCTCCCACTCCACTGGGCATAGTACCATGAGGACAGGGATTGTCTTGTGCATTCATTCATTCATTGACCCAATATTCATAAAGTGGGGTTCACCACTATATCTGAAGTTCCTAATGTCTATTTATCCTTGTATGAAAGATGGATGGATGGATGGATGGATGGATGGATGGAAGGAAGGAAGGATGGAAGGAAGGATGGATGGATTGAAGGAAGGATGGAAGGAAGGATGGATGGAAGGATGGATGGATAAAAGGATGAATGGATGGAAGGATGGATGAATGGATAGAAGGATGGATGGATAAAAGGATGAATGGATGGATGGATGGATGGATGGATGGAAGGAAGGAAGGATGGATGATGGAAAAATGGATGGAAGGAAGGTTGGATGGAAGGATGGATAGAAGGAAGGATGGATGGATGGAAGGATGAATGGAAGGAAGGATGGATGGATAAAAGGATGAATGGATGGAAGGATGGATAGAAGGATGGATGGACTGATATATGTTTGAATAGTTACTTCTCATACAGGGATGCCTGGTAATTCTGAGCCAGGATATTCCTCTGCTTCCTCTTTCAATGCCCAAATGGCTCTTTTCTGTTTGTCTTCCCTTGTTTATACCGAGCACATTCCACACACACAGCCTCACCACCCCCAGGCGCGACACTCCTGTTATCTGGAGGCATTTCTGGACACGTTTTCATCTGTGCCTCCTAGACTCTAGTCAGTCAACCCAGATGTTTCTGTGGATGAAACTTGTCTTAATGGAGAGATTTACTGTTTTCCGTGAGATTCCGTCACTTAGTATTCCTGTAAAATGCTGTCTTAGAACCTTTACACCCCTATGTTTGGTTCATTCTCATGCACAGTTGGACAAGGCAGTTACCACGAGCCCATTTTACAGTGGAGGAAACAGAGGCTCAGAGAGACCGTTGATTTGTACAAGATGTCACAGCTCAGGTGCAGAGTGGAGTAGGAGCCCGGTCTGCCTGGTTTGCAAGCCTGCACGCTCTCCAAGGGGGCTGTGGCTGGTTGGGGGCTCTGGCCCCTTGAGTCTTGGGAAGCTGTGTGGGGGCACAAGAAGCCGGGGTTTCCGCCCTGTGGTCATCTGCTCACAGAAAGGGTCATTCCCCGGGGTTAGTGAGGCGGGTGTCACCCAGCTTTTCCCTCTGATGTTAGGTTCCCCATCCTTTGCTGTCCCCATTTGCCCATCACCCCCTTAGATGTCTCTAAGCCTTGCTGAGAGGAGTGGACAGGGTACCTCCTCCCTCTCCAAAAAGGGGCGGGGTACCCTGCCCCTTCCAAGCTTCCCCCCATTAAGGATTTCCTGAGGCTAAAGACAGAGCAAGAGCCGCCTTCCCCTGGCCCTGCCTGCCCCTTCCAGCAGCTGCAGCGCCCTCACCCAGCTGGGCCCCCGGGGCCAAGTCTGGGGTGACCCAGGCACCGGCACCTCACCTTCTGGCCCTGGAACAACCCCCAGGCCTTGCCCAGCCCAGGGCCACCCCAGCTCTCCTGCACTGGGGAAGCCCCACTTTGTGTAATGGTTTAATTATCATGTCAATGTGGATTCATTACCATGGCAGCTGTCATGGCAAATGGGGGAGGCGGGGGCTCCGAGCCCCTCTGGCCAGCCTAATTGATGTAGTGCACAGAATACTGTATTTACTCAACAATGCTCCGGGGTTTGCTTCTGACCTGGGAAGGGCATCGGTGCTCACAGAATCAATAGCAGCTGAGTTTTCATCCTCAGCGAGGGGACAGCGTCCATGGACTTAACCCCTCCAGGCCCACCCAGAGGCTTGCAGGAGTCACGGTGCAGTGAGAAGCTGCAGATGTGGGGGGCCAGACAGGAGAAAGCTTCTCCTTCAGTGTGAATTCTTATTTCCACCAGCGCCATATTCACCTCTGCATCCTTCCCAGCTACTACAGCAGCAGTTCTCAACCTGTGGGTCTCGACCCCTTTGGGAGTTGAACGACCCTTTCACGGGGGTCACCTAAGACCATCAGAAAACACCTATTTCCCATGGTCTTAGAAACCAACACACCGCTCCTCGGTGTAGCAAAGTGTAGCCATGTAGCTTACTGTTGTCATATGAAGACTGTTACCCATGCTACACCACGATTCAAGGCAAAAAATTTCATTTATTTGTAATTAGAAATAAATATTTCACAATATATAATTATATATTGTTTTTGTGATTAATCCCCATGCTTTAATTATATTCAATTTGTAACAATGAAAATACATCCTGCATATCAGATATTTACATTACATTCATAACAGTAGCAACAGAAATAATTTTATGGTTGGGGGTCACCACCACATGAGGAGCTGTCTGAAAGGGTCGCGGCATTAGGAAGGTGGAGAACCACTGTACTATAGGGTGTGAAAGAGCTCAGTGTTGAATAAATGTGGTTGAAACGAGGGATAACTCGCTTTTATGGAACGCCGACTGTGGCAGACACTGTCCTAGCTTTTACAGGTGCATCAGCTGATAGTTCTCCCACCCCCGTGAGAAGCATTGTTCTGGTTCTCCGCTGCTGTGTGGCTGACCACACTTAGCGACTGAACACCACAAGTTATTGTTACTACAGCTCAGGTTCTATAGACAGGAGTTTGGACAAGATGTTTATCTCCATTCCATAAGGGCTGGGCCTCAGTTAGGATGGCTTAAAGGGACTGGAGTACTAGAGCTAAAGGCTACCTAGGCCTCCGTCTCCCCAAACACACATGTCTTTCAATGGCTGCTTGCGCTTCCTCACAACATGGCAGCCTCTTTTGTGGAAGTTTCGGGTTTCAGGGGTGGAATCTGACCATTTTCTTAAAGCCTGGTGTAGGACATAGGACACAGGACTTCCTTCTATACTTTATTGGTCAAACAATGGCAAGCCAGTTCAGATTCAAGGAGAGAGCAAATAGGTGGCATCTCTGGAGTAGAGAAGTCCCCAAGGATTTAGAGCCATCGCTAATGCACCATAGATACTGTGATTGTTCCCCAATATGATGGGAAATCAAGGCCTAGGGGGAGAGTAACTACCTCCCTCAAAGTTGCACAGAGGGAAGTGGTGGTGCTCGAGGTTGGACCCAGGGAGTTTGGCTCTTGAGACCTTAATTGCTCTGCTCTGTGACCTTGGATATCTCAGATTCCAACTTGGGTCTCAGCTTCCTATAGAGCAGAGGTTCTCAACCTGTGGGTCGCGACCCCTTTGGGGGTCGATCGGCCCTTTCACAGGGGTCGCCTAAGACCATTGGAAAATGCAGATATTTACATCATAACAGTAGCAACATTTCATGGTTGGGGGTCACTACCACATGAGGAACTGTGTGCAATGGTCGCGGCCTTAGGAAGGTTGAGAACCACTGCTTTAGAGTGAGGGGGATTGGGCCATATTTTTCAAAAGGCCCCTCACACACACGAGCAGTTTCTAATTCTCAACGATAAGGAGAATAATTTCACCCTAGTTTGTGCGCACGTTGGTTTGGGGTACAAGTGGTTGGACTGCCTCTCTCTGAAAGTCTTAAAAATGTCAATTAAGTCTCCAGAGATTCCTCAGAAAAGTCAAGTCCAACGGGAGCCAATCTGTAAGCACCTGAGTTGCAGGTGCTGTGGCTGCTGGGTCTTAGAAGTGCAGGTGGAGGAGGGTCATATTAGCCTTGCTCCTTCCTCCCCACAGATTGGAGGTGGGTCCTCCCCAACCTGTCAGGCAGTGATTCACCCCAGAAATCACTCCAGAATTGGGGCGGGACACATTTCAGGATCTGAATGAGAGAAAGGACCTGTAGCAAAGGGACAAAGTCCCCTTTCTGCAGAGGAAACATTGTCTGGACAACCTTCAGCTCCTAAGAGCCCCACGCTGATCAGGCCCTTGGTGTGAATAAGGTTCGGGGGGCTCGTGGTTTGGGGGCAAATCTAATGAGACTAACCCAAACCTGTGAACGTAGTCTTGGCTCACAGGAGACAAACTGCCTGGATGAACTTGGATGAGCCTCTTACCCTCTCCGTGGCCCAGTGATCTCGTCCCCAAGAAAGGACTCTGATGAAGCCCCAGAGGACAAATAGGTTTCATCACTGGGCCAGCTTCACTGACCGGAAGTGGCCCCCTTGGGGCTTGGGTGGAGGGTGCTTGGATCCCACCAATACAGTGTCCTGTGATGGACACTCCCTGGAGACGGCTTGAGCCAGAGATGCCTGGCTTCAAATCCTGGATCCTCCACTTAGTAAATTCTTTGAAATTTTGCCACAAAGCAAGAGTCACAGGCATTTCAAAGACTTGATGGTGGTTTCAATGGGCCGATATGGCAAAGTCTGTCAACCCACTGCCTGGCGCACCGTGAGTGTTCGATCGAGGGTCGTTGGATACACAACCTGAGCACCACTGGGATATACAGTGACAGGCAGGGAAGCCTTGAGTTTCCTAAATAAGTAGCAAATCCCACATTATAACAGTCTGTACCATTTTAGATCAGCTCTAAGCCTGCAGTTAACGCTGGAGGCCTGCTGGAATACGAAAACCACAGGTAAATGCACTTTTCTCACCTAAAAACGGACATGATACCTACCCTCAGATGAAAAAAGGTGAGCATTAAATGGGGTAAAATGGATACAGTGCCTGGTGCAGAGCGAGTATCTGGAATAATGGCTATGGGAGGGCCTTCAGCTGGAACTTACCTCACCCGCCCTTAGAGAACCGAGGAAAAACCACGCATATAGCCAGAAAAAGCCTTCAGTTCGCCCTTCCCACTTCACCCAAAATTGCATCTACAAGTAGGTTTGATGATGCAAATGTGGGGAATGTTAGGGCGGGAGCATAAGGGCCTGCTGATGCTGTGGCCTCATTTTGGCTGACAACCTCTCAAATTTAGACCGTGGACGATGCACGGGAATGGACACTCTGCGTGGCACCACTAAAGCGATGGTGATAATGTGATACCAGGCTGTGAGCACTTACAATGTACCTACAGTGCACCTCAGAGGCACCGGAGCGCCATGGATCCTTGTGGGAAACCAACGAGGCAAGTCCTATCACTCCCCCCATTGTCAGGGGCCACAGAGAGATCTGGAACCTCCCAAGGTCACAAGCTTATTGGCAGTGGATCTGAGCCCTCTGGCCCTGGGCTGTGTTTCCAATCTCACTGCCTCCAAGGGACAGATCCCTCGCCTCCTGTGGCTCTTTTAGGGACGTGACCGAGGGTGGGAAAACTACCATTGTCCCAAGCCAGGGAGCCTCTACGTGGTGGAGCCATGCAGTCCTCAGTTCCACTCCCAGCCCAGCACTGATGATCCCCACAACCTGCGTCACGACTCACTCCAGAAAGGGGGGGAGGTGGGTAATTATTGTCTGCCTGCTCTTTGAGATGGGATTCTACTGAAATTTCAGCCACACTGGCATTATTACAGCGGATCTGGGAAGTAAGAAGGCCTCGGAAATCTAAATCTACCCATCATCCACGTAAACCTGTTCAATGCTGAAATACTTGAGTGCATTTCTTTTTCATGAAAACATGATTTTTTTTTCAGTCACAGAAAAGACACCTTCCTCCATGTGTGGAGGTGAAAAAAAAAAAAAACAAAGTTGAAATGATCCAGTTAAAACACGACGATTTCTATAAACGTATAAACAACGCCCACCATCTAACATTCACTCTTCCTTTTCCATCAAACTATTTCTGTCTCCCCCAAACCGCCTTTTCTTTTCATTAGGCAACACTCTCTGCCAATTATTCCTGACGTGAGGTGATTTGCTGACCCTCGCTGACTAGGGTCTCCTTCCCCACCCCCCACCTACAACCCCCACTTTGCATCATAACCAAATACAGCCTCCCCACGGCACCTCCCCACCTTCCACTGGGGATGATCTCTTTATCCATAACCCGACCCCGGGAAGCCCAACGAGTGACTTTTTAGTGCCCCCAACACCCATGCAGATGGGGGCCTCGGCTCCCCAGTGTAATCCCAGCCCCGAAATATTACCAGGAGCCCCATGGCTCTTCAATTACCTCCGCTGGCCTGTCAAGACCACAGCGTCTCAAATTCAGTTAGCTGGTCTTTGGGTCTCAGCCAAGGCCCAGCCTCTGCTCCTAATGACAGCCAGCTGAGGGGACACTGAGAGGGGCTAAATTCAATTTGCAGTCCTCCTAATGAGATTAGGGGAGCAGGGTTTTTTATTTTCTCCAAAGTTTGCCATGGCCAGGATGAATGATAGCCCCGGGATGAGCTGTCAACGTCAACAAAGGCTGGAGCTGGGTGGAGGGGGGGAGGGGAGAGGGCGATGTTGGGGGGGAGGGGAGTGAGAGGTTTTCCAGACAGTCCAGGAGCCCTGTGTGAGTCACCCAGCAGGTGACAATGTCTGGCTGGCAAAGTGTCGCTGAGGACGGGATGCAGAGTCAAGAATGAATCTGAGGAGAGAGAGGCAAATGTCGATTGTAAGCAATATTCCTACGTAGACTCTCTCTCCTTTTTGCTGCTTCTCAATTCTTTCCCACCTGTGTTGACTCTCTAAAAAGTCATTAAGCAAATAGTATGTCTTTGAATACGTCAAACCAGAAGTATTTCCTCAAATAAAGAAGCCAGGTTCGCACTCTCCTGCCTGGAATAGTCCAGGCCAGCACGGCTCTTGAGGAAGGAGAGAACTGGTGTCTGGAGCCAACTAGGACCTCAGATGCCCACACTGTGTCGGTGAGCGGCTCAAAAGTATGTACTTAATCTGATGCAGAGTGACTTCAGAGCGAGGTGTGAGGTGCAAAACGTGTCCACTGAGTGTTTAGTTAGCACCTGCTTCTTTGTAGCTTCAGGTCCATGAAGGAGAAATAGAGCAGAACATTCTTCTGGTTCACACTGAGAGAGGAGGAGGGAAAGCTCTGGGGAATCCAAAAAGGAAGAGATCCTTGTGGTTGGGAGAGAAGGGATCTTGGTTTTTAGGAGGTAGCCTTGAGCTGTATGCCAAAGGAGGAGGGGGTTCGGAAAGGCCGAGAGAAGGGACTCAGGTTGAAGGTCTCTGTGCTTCTCTTGCAGGCCCAGCGGTGCCTTGCTCCAGGATCAGTTCTGATGGGAACTGCAATACTCCCGCTGCCCCAAGCCTGGAGCGAGTGCTCTGAGCACCAATTTGTCCACTGCACCTTCTCAGAGCTCCTCGGAGATGATCTATACATACCACGGGGCTCCTGTCCCACTTCTTATGCCACACTGGATCCCTCCATTGATGTGACAATCCTGGGCTCAACCCTACCTGTGGCTCTGCGAACCTCGAGTTGCCTGGTCTTGCCAGTTCTTCTCCAGATGGTGGGAGCTGAGGCTCACATATCTTGTCCCCTGTTCCCTAGCTACTGCCTGACGTCCTGTTTCTACCAACTGATGACCAGAAACTATGACATCCTTCCTGGCCTTCCCTGGAACATGGAAATTGACCCAAATCGAGGCCGTTACTCAGCTTCAGAACAGGTCAACCAACAGGAGTTCAAGCACTTTGTGGACACAAAGTAGACACTTATTCACTAGCTGAACTAAGCTCATAGGGAAGGCGAAACTTGATAGAGCTTGAGCACAGGAGTGGTTAGACCAGTGGCTGGAAGTGGGGAGGCTTTCTCTGTAAAGATGAGGTTCAGAACCACGACTGTTTCGTTTTTAGAGAATGATGCTTTCCTCCGATGCACTCACGGTGGCTGAGTTGTGGCCCACCAGGCCCACCGACAGCAGTTCAGGGACTCTTGCCACCAGGAGGCTCGCTCTGTGATGGACTCGTCAGTTTTTCCACTCATGGGAAGGTGCTGCTGATGTCCACAGGATGGGGGGTGGGGGTGGGGGGAAGATTAACCTCATGGCACCACAGTCTGACCTTGGCCACCAGCCAGATGAACCAGAGGAATCCTACGAATTCCAAAACCCTGAACATCTCAGGGGTCTGGCGTGACCAGAACTCTCAGAGAATATCTTCGGGACAAAACAAAACACAAATCCCTTTCAAGGCCTGTGAAGGATCAAGCGGGATGGTTGGGCCTGGATTAAACTGGGTTATGAAATAAGCCGGCACCTTCCAAGCCCAGTCCTGCTGAGAAGAGCAAGTCCAGACACTGGAATTCTGAGACCAGAAGAGCTCAGGTCTATGGCTAACTCATGGCTACTTTGCTAATGCGGCTCCTTCTATGTTGTGAATTTTTTCTGTATTTTTTTTTTATTCAACTGATCTTTCTTTCTTTCTTTTTTTTCTTTCTTTTTTGTCTGTGTCATTCTCTGGCAGTTTTATTTTTATTTTATTATATATATATATGTGTATATATATATATATATATATGTACATTTATATATATATATATGTATTTATTATTTAAAGTATTATAAATAGTAGTACATATGTCTCCTTTTTTTCCCTACTGACCTCCCCCTGGCTCTCCCCACCCCCCATTACATGCCCTCACCTGTTTCCCCCCACACACACACACACAATGCCCTGTATCCATTGGGTATGCTTACATACATGCATACAAGTCCTTCAGTTGATCTCTTATAGCCCTCTCCCCCAACCTCTGCCTTTTCACTGTAGCATGACCGTCTGTTCATTGCTTCTTTGCCTCTGTATCTATTCCCCCCTCCCCTCCTCAACTGACTTTTATTAAAATTCCTTATGAAAAGCCCATTCTAACCCAGAGAAGGAGAACTGGATGTACCAGAAGTGATAGAGATGTCAGAAATGCAAGGCAAAGGCCTAGGGCCCTTCAGCCCTTCTTCACTCCACCTGGGAGAACACCTGTGGAGGTGGCAACAAAGAAGGACTGTCCTCGAAGGTGCCGTCTGGGCCACTTTGCATGGGCTCAAGAGCCAGAACCTGTGGGATTTCAACAGACCTGTAGCCCATGTCTCTCTTTCCCGCCTTAGGCTATGACAGGTAGAGATATATTCTGGGGAAAGGAGAGAAAGAAAAGTCTGGAGAGGATAAAAAAAAAAAAAAACGCCAGCTACTAATGAAAATGCTTATTAATAAAAGGGGGTGACTAAAGGCCAGTCCCTCAGAAACCCGAGCTCTCCCTGGGAAAGCGCATTTTCCATCACAAAGGACACTCCCCTCTATTTTCTTATGTGAGCCTCACAACGAGCCTGTGAAGGTTTACTGATCCCCGTTTTAAATATGAGAGAATGGAGGCACCCCACACAAATGAGTCACCAAGTTCAAACAACGGGGAACCCTGAGATGCAAAGCCCAGGCTGTATGATGTCAGACATGATGCCGTCTTCATGCACAACCTATGTGCACGGGACGGATCGTCCCTCTCCCCATCTCCTCCGATTTCACTCCTATGCAGAGCTCCAGAATCTACTGATCCTCTGAGGGTAGACCTGCTGGCCCATCAGAAGGGAACCCTCAGAGGATGGCACCTCTGTGCCAGCTCTGTGCAAGCAGGGAAAGCACCTCACTGCCATGTAGGGATACATGGGATGTGAAGCAGAGAATTCTAGAATGGGCTCCAAACTTGCTGTGGCAGCCCCACTGCGAACTTGGACAAGAAGGGGCTTCCTCTTTCTACTCTCAACGCCATCTTGGCTCCTGGCCAAGCTCCCACATTCCCAGAGTCTATTTCTCCGGTTGTCTAAATCTCAGAAATGATCACTCGGATTCATCTCTTGCTGCTTACAGATCCATGTTGTGTTTGTTCTTCTCTCCCTTCCCAGCTTTCCCTTTTGCTACACAAAGTGTGCGTGGTCGTTAGCATTTCCAGTGGAAAAGCTACCCCCAGTGTCTGCTGGGTTTGCAAAAAAAAAAAAAAAACACCCCTCGGCTGCCCCTCCCGGGGTAACGCCAGACCGGAGGATGGAGCCCTGGGTCTCTTCACTTTGCGCCACATTATCACAGAAAGGTGGATTAGGAGTTATCTCCGCTCTGCTTTCTCTCAGAGCTCCTTGGCAACACAGCCACTTCGATATAAATACACACCAGAAACGTGCGCAGGCTCATTCCCAGCGCCGAGGCCTTCGGAGGCCCCGGGGGCAGATGCCGGCAGAGAGCAAGGACATCAAGAGATCCCCGGGGTGCAGAGGCGTGCCAGGCTCGCCACTTCAAGGTCAAAGATGGCACCCGTCAAACGCGACGCCCTGCGAACTCTGGCACCCACCCCCGGGGCCCGCACCCAAACGCAAAAGGAGATCTCTCATCCGTCTGGATAGCCAGTATGTCACCGTTGAAGCTTCCTTTCATGCCTTACCATTAAACAGGGTCAAGTCACCATGCCAGGCTCCGTTTTCCTAACACTTGCTCTCCCTGGTGTGGCTAACGACACCCATTCAGCTTGAAATTCCGTTGTTCTTAGCCAGGCCTCACTGAGATTAAACCCAGAGGCGACAAAGCTGTGTTTCTGGGTGTAAGAGCGTGCCGTGTTTTACAACTGAACTCGTTCCTAGCACGTTGTCCACTCTGAGGGCTACAAGATCCACATATTCAGGAGACGGAGGCAAAGCATACAGGGCCAATCACGTGTCATTACCTCCCGCTGGCCCTCTCCTCGGTCGGACCATAGACAACCATGCACAGACTTGATTCAGGCACATGTAGGAGACACATATGTCAGCTTTAAGGATGGAGACGCAGGAATGAGATCCCCTCGATGTCTCTCAAACACATGACGGTCTTCTGAACGTTCACGAAGCTCTCAGACATCCCCCACCCTCAGAGAGCCTGGGAAAAATACAACAAAGAGGCCAGAGCTCGACAACACCAGGCCGAGGAGGAGAAGCAGAGGAGTGAGATGCGTTCGTTGTAAATAGTTTAAACCCAATTCTTATCTTGGCTCAGCCCTGCGTCCTGTCTTGTCTCGGAGCACTGTAAATATTTAATGTGCTATATAGCTGCATCTCTCACTGGCCCAGGGGAGAGGAATAAAGCCACGCGTGGGACCCTGTCTCACTGGTGCGCAGACTGCCCGCAGGAGAGCACCCGGAGAGGGGCTGTGTGGATGCCAGCACCCGCTGTGCCCTGGACCACGGGCTGAAAATCAAGGTCCACCCACCCGGCTCAGGAATGTGAGGTCAGTTCTGAGCAACAGGCTCCTTCGTGCAGTTAGCTGGCTGTTCTTTCTTTTTTTTCCTACAGTGGTACCTCGAGATACGAGTGCCCTAACACACGAGGTTTTTGAGATATGAGCCGTCAGGCGAGCGATTTTTGCTTTGAAATACGAGCAACAGTTGAGATAGGAGTCATCGTGTGGATCGGCCGGCTGCACACGACCCACCCGTTTACCGCGCCTCGAGCGTCTCATAGTTTCCCACGCCTCAAGGTTACGGAACGAATTAAACTCGTATCTCAAGGTACCGCTGTATTTCCATCTTCCTAGCATGAAGGAAATGAGCAGAGACGACAAGAAACACTCCTGTTCATTAAAAACTATCCAGAAATCTTTTCAGTCTCAGGATGATTTTCTCTAAAGGAATGACTGTCATTCCTTTTTCATTTCCCCTCAGCCCTCCCTTATGGCGGGACTTGGTGTTCATTGTCCATGGACCCAAAGCAGCTTCCAGAGCAGCTGTCTGGCCAAGGGGAGGGAAGGGGAGACCGTGCGGACACAGAGGCCCAGAAGCCCCGCCTCGGTGGACGGGTCTGTCCTGCCTGCCACCCCACCTGACACCTGGCTGTTCGCCCCAGGTCCCCCTTTGCCCTTTGCCCTGCCTGGCCTCTCCAGCCTCCCTGCTGGTCACCCTGATGCTTCCTCCCCCAGGACCGGAGTACTTCAGCTCTGCTGTGGCGGCCAAGGGCACCTGCTCTCCCTGGAGAGGGCGGAGAAGCAGGCAGAGGGTGTGTCTAACTGGCACCCCCTCCCACCGTTCCTCTGACCCCTGTCTTAACCTTGGGAAGATGGGCCCTTTCTGCACTGCAGCCGGCACTTGTACAAACCGGGGATGAACACACCTCCCCAGGGGCTGTGTGAAGGGCCAGTCCTTCCCTGAATGAGACTCCGTGCGCACCGTATGTCTCCTCTCTGAAGGGCTGGGGCCCAGGGCCGTGACAGCCAGAAACGGTCACTGGGGGTGGACACTGTGGGCTTTGCTCCTGAGCGTGGAACCAGGAGGAGTGGTGCCTGAGAAGCAGTCTGTGATGAGGACGTTTCTGTGCAAGAAAAGCCAGTCTTTCCCTCTGCAGGACGGACAGCGTGCGGCCTCCCACGCAGGAGGATTGGCGGTGGGAGAAATGCGGGTCACAGCTCAGGTCCCCTGGCTGGTGGGGCAGGGCCATCTGCCCAGGTGCCCTCTAAGAGCTGAGAACCCCCTGAGCTTCTGCTGTCTGGCCTCTGTCTGCTTTGCCCATTGAGTCTCCAGAGAGAAGGGACGAGGCCAGGGGACAGAGAAAGCAAGAAGCAAATGAGTCTACAGACGGGTCCCAAGACAACGGAGCATCCAGAGACGGACGCCCCCAGACAGGGGGAGTGGATAAAGACAGTGGAAGCTGACAGGGCCCTCATGAGTTTGTCTAAGTGAAAATGTCTCCCACAGTCTGATTTCCTACACCCCGAGGCATTTTAAAGTCTCTCAGCAGCATAAAATGTGGAGATGTATGGAGACCGGGGGTCTGTCTATGCCGGACACTGAACATGGTCTCACTCATACAAAGATGTGGACAGGAAGCCAGAAGGCTGGTCAACAACCTTAAACGGCTCTCAACACTCACTATTTAGTGGAGACATTGTTAGCTGAAGCGGCCTCCATCTCTGTTCGTCTTCTGGGTTTTTTGTTCTTGGAATTTCCTGCCTAAAGGCTATGGTGTGTCCCAGAGTCTCAATAAAAGGGAGAGCAAGGCCAGAGCAGTGTATAGTCTTCCCACTAGAGGTGGGCTCCCGCCTGGCCCCCAATATTCCCATATTAATACTTTTCTAGTCTCTTTTCACTTGTGTGCGGCTTCCTCCAGAACCTGAACCCTGAACCAGACCTTGAACCACGCGGGACGTGAAAGGGGTTCCCACATGTCTATACATCATGCACCTGTCTGTCTGTCTGTCTGTCTGTCTATCCATCTACCTACTTGTCATCGTTCACAAGTTGACTGGGATTCTCTGCTGAACGCACACAATGTAGATGCATTTGGATGCAAATACACCAGGAAGCCTCAAGGGGGTGCTGTGAACCCCAGGGGTGCAGACTCGGCACCAGGTGCCTATTTACATGCACCCCTGGAATCAAAGGTCATCCATATCCTCCCACCGCCTCCAGCTGCATTTCTCAGATGGGACGCGGGGGACTGCTCTACAGTCTCCGTGGTCTTTTCTGCGGATGTGAAGGTCACTTAACAGTGTCCTTGCATCTCATAACACTGCTCTTATGAGAGATGGGGGAGTCCTCTCCCCTTTACAGCTCCCTCGCTCCTCTCCGCCTCGGTCGTCTTCCCTTACCTAACCACATGCCTGTCATTCACTCGTCCATCAGCCGTTCAGCTCATGTGCGCCAAGAGCCCGCTAGAAACTTTGCTGGGCACGTGAGACACAGTTTCTGCTCTCGTGAAGCGCAGAGTCTAGGGAGAGACAGAGCATGTGCAGAACTTAATGAAGAAGGATACGATCCTGAGGTGCATGCTGGGATGTGCTGTGCAGACAGACCCCCTTCAGGGTGGGAGAAATCGTTGTCCAGCTGCTGGCAGTTCTCCCAGAACACAGCCCCAAGGGACTGCCTTCGCTGGTGAGAGCTGCGACACCCAGGTCACGCCCCCTCCCTGGGAGAGTCCACTTGACCTCACGCCTCTTGACCCATTGCCCCCCTCTGAGCATCCATGAATGACTTTTCCAGCTTCTGAACCCCTCAAATGTACAAACTCACAGTGGCTGTACCTTCCTCTCCCCATAGGGCCACGGACCTATGAAGCAGCCGACGTTTAGAAGCCACCAATGTCCCTTCGTGTCCAGCAAGTCTTAGAAAACAGGACACCAGGAGGCAAAAAGAGAGGGCAGGTGATGATACGTAGGACAGTCTCCAAAATAGGGTTAGCTGGGGTGATGGGGCAAGAACCTGCAACGCAATGCATTCTGGGTATTGTGACATTTTTTTTCATATGCCAGTGGTGCGGAGTCTGACAGGACCAGAGAGCAGAGAAGGCCTTCTCAGCAGGCCCGTCACAGGTTGGTAAAAGCCTGCCAAGTACTGTGAACTTGACTGTGAACATCAATCCCCCTTTCCAGCACGGGACGGAGAGCAGGTGGACGCAGCATCGAGCCAGGGGCCTCCACACAGGTTATCTGCTGACACCAGGAGCTTAAACTGCCCTCACCTTTTGGAAAATGACTAATGCTTTCGGACCAGTTACTGGTAACCGCTACTGGAATTTACGGTGGGCTGCACGCTAAGGTTAATAAAGGAAGAGATACTCTTCATTTCAAAAGCCGAAAGCAAAGGGAAAATCAAGGAAGTATCAGAACCAGAAACCACCGCAGAATAAGGCGGGTATGAAATGAAATAAGAAAGATTTAACAAGAAAGGGAAGCAGGTTAAGCTTGCCTGATGACAGCTCGATGGTTTCCTACAGGGTGGGAAGATCCACAGGAACACATAACACATGTTTAGCGATAAACACATCATGCATGAGGATAAAGCCACAGTCAGAAGGACAGCGTATGGTGAGCAGCAACAGAAAGCAGGGGTCACCGCTTTAACTGTGGGGTTGAATGACCCGGGGGGTGACAGCGTGTCCCCTCCTCTTGTGTCTCCTTCGTGTCTCTTTCCTCCACCACTTCTGAGGCTGGATGAACAGCATCAGGGACAGATCGGAGGGAGAAAATACAAGTCCAAGGACTGCACTCCATGGGGGACAGACCCTGTAAAACTGAGGTGTCGGAGACGAGGCAGAGTGAGGCACGAGATAAAGGGACCAGGATGCTGGGGCCCAGAGTTCTGGTCACGGAGGAGGGAGAGTGTGTGTGGTTCTGGAAGGAGAATACAGTAGGTCTCCTTTAAAACGTAAGAGAATTGCAAGTACAATTAGAATTCCAAACGTAACTGTTTTCCCTTTTTCTTAATGAAACACTGGCTGGGGACTCAAAGAATCTCAAAAATCTCCAGAAGTTGAAAAATAAAACCTCTACAGTACATCCCTACTCTTGGCCACAATGTAGCAAACCAGAAATTAAAGTCAATTTTTAAATGAAATCCCCAACTACTTATAAACTATAAACTTTTATTTCTCTAAAATTCTTTTGTTGACAAGTAAAATGGCAACACACATTATTTAGGAAGCAATGTCTAGAAGAATATGCCATTCAAAATGTAAAGGATTTGGCCAAAACCATGAGAAAAATATGCATAGCCCTAAATCTTATGAAACAGAAAGAATGAAAATAAAGTAATAATAAACTCAAATCATGAAGCTATAGAGAAAACATTTAAAAATATAAGAAAAGAGGGAACATTTTGCAAAGAGGAATGGGAATTAATGTTTTAAAATAATAAAATTGAGAAATGAGCTAATTTTTTGAAAATACCAACAACATATATCATTTAAGAAAAGTGACATACACACAATATTAAAAATTGGAAACGTAATAAAATTACAGATTTTGGAATTTTAAGCAGAGATTTGATCATAATACCATACAACTGGGTAACTATTTGGAAAGAACAAAGTTACATTCTTAGTCATACCAAAACCAAAATTAATTCCAGATAGGTTAAAATAGAAAATAAAGTATATGTAAATATTTATATTAATTTATGGTAGAGAGGTATTTTATAAATATGACATCAAAAGCAGCAACCATAAATGAAATAATTGATTAGTTGCACCACATTAAAAAACCAAACTCCTATACAGGAAGTAAAAATATATCACTCTAAGAAGTAAATGACAACTTGGGAAAAATATTTCTGATATATGTGACAAAATATTTGTGATTCTAATACATAAAATATCCTATCTAATAAAGAGGGAATATGCTAATTGACCCTCACATCATCACAAAGGAGGCGATACCCACAGCCAATAAGGAGGGAATATGCTAATTGACTGCCCTGTCCTCAAAGATGGCAGTGCCCACAGCCACAAGATGGCGGTTCCTGTTTGTTTTATGCCTCTAGCCATGATTCTATTGAGGGCAGGCACTGCTGTTACCTTGCATGCCCAGCCCTTAGCACAGAGATTTATATATTGTGGACATCATTAACTGTTAGCATTTCCAGGAAGGAAGGAAGGAAGGGAGGAAGGAAGGAAGGAAGGAAGGAAGGAAGGAAGGAAGGAAGGCAGGCAGAGGGAGAGGAGGGGAGAAAGGGAATGAGGGAGTTAGGGGAAAACAGAGGAAGAAAGAAGAGAAGAAAAGGAAGGGAAGATGGAGGGAAGGAAGGAAAGAGGAGAAGAAGGAAGGGAAGGAAGGAGGGAGAGAAGCAGGAAGGAAGAGAAAAGAAAGGAAGGGGGACTGGGAGGGGAAACGGAAGGAGAAAAGGCAGAAAGAAGAAGGAGAAGGGCAGAAAATGTGGTGGTAGGCACCACCTCTGCACAGACCTCCACCTCCTGGAGATGAATTAAAGCCCCAGCCTTAGCTGCCTGCCATACCAGGTCCCCACTTCTGCCATGTCCCTCTGTCTCAGGTGCCCTGTGACACTGCTGGGTGTGCCAGTCTCCCAGGGCTCAGACCAGCAGGACCCCGTCTAGAAAGACCGTTCCCACCAGGTACGGGGGGAGGGGAGGTCGTGCAGATGTGTGCTCCCCGGCCACAGCTGGAGCACCGCCGCGCACAGTTCCCCAATCACCAGCAGACATGACCTAATTGATAAGGGCCGTTCCCAGTCCTGTGCGACACACAATCAGACTCTGTTCCCGGGCCCGGTGACATCAGCGTTCTTGGCCGGGCCGTTGGAAGGGAATGTCTCTCCCGCCCAAGATAAGCTGGAATCTCGGGACAGACCCATTCCCCGAGGACCCCCAGCTCCAGTCTCCCACCCACTCCATCGGCCCTGTCCACGCAGGGCCCGGCTCTTGCTGACAGTGACCCCGGTACAGCTGGGGCTCCTCACCAGCTCCCCGTGACAGTGGGAAGCAGATTGGAGGCTCCGGGCCTTTGGTGTCATTGGACGGACATACGCAAACCCCTGAGGACCATCTCTCCCTCTACCCCACCCCCCCACCCCGACCCCCGACACAACTGTGCATCCGCATTGAAAATGTCCATCTGGTCTCTCCTGGCAATGGCCTCCTGGTGATAACGTGTTTCCTTAATGGCACTTGGATGGCGTGTGAACCCAAGAAGCGACGGGCCTTAGCCACCGACAGCCAACTCAGGCCAAGAGGCAGGGAGAAGCACAGAGCAGCGCCCCGCTTACAAGCCGAACCCCAAAATGCAGCCCGAGGCAGGGGCATCCTCTGCCTGGTGAAGGCCCAGGTGGGTGTGAATCCGGGGCGAGCAGACCCTCGAGTCCTGCAACCTCTCTTCCGGTTGCAAGAGAAATATTTGATGCTGAATTGGTCCCTGGCCCCTGAGATTGAAGGGAAGATACACAGGGTGGGACAAAAGCAGATTTACCGCTGTGAAACGGCTTACTCTTGTATGAATATTTAGCAGTTATTGTATGGTTTTCCATAAAAACAGCTGTAAGCCTACTTCACCCCCAACCTGTATGACTATAGGAGAGAGAACAGCAGCAGTGGGGTTTTATGGGGTGTTGGGGTGGGTGGGGAGGGGAGGTGTAGATAAAGGAGAGGGTAATCTCTCTTATCTTTGTCTCGTAGCATAATGGGGAGTTTGGAGCCAAAGAGACCCAAGTTCAAGCACTGTCTCTACCGTTTACTGGCCCTGTAACTCTGGCAAACTTACTTCCCTCACTTAATTTCCGCACGTGGTTCTTGTGAAGACTCAGAGAGAAAGCTGTAACCCCGGCCCAGAGCGAGGGCAATTCTTTTAAAGCCACGAGCGTGAGGAGCTCAAAACACTGCCGTGGAATTGTGTGTCCAGGTCGCTGGTTTTCCCTTCTGTCATTGGGTGCAGTCTTCCCCCTTCACAGTCAGTGGTGACGCTCTTAGCAACTGCTTTTGGTTAGAGTTGTTATCATCAGAAGTAATACAGCCGAAACCGGTTTGGCTCAGTGGATGGAGCATCGGTCTGCGGACTGAAAGGTCCCAGGTTCGATTCCCGTCAAGGGCATGTACCTTGGTGGCAGGCACATCCCCAGTGTTGGGGCGTGCGGGAGGCAGCTGATCGATGTCTCTCTCTCTCTCATCGATGTTTCTAGCTCTCTATCCCTCTCCCTTCCTCTCTGTAAAAAAATAAATAAAATATACTTTAAAAAAAAAAAAGCAATGCAAACCATGGCCAGCATTTACAAGAAAACGGTAGCACGGCCAAGGTCTCCATCTCACCCAGAGGAGGAGCCTGAGGCGGAAGGAGGGACGGGGAGGGACATTGCTGCTACTGGTCTTGACCCCAAGTCTAGTCATGTGTCATTGGCCTCTGGCAGCACCCTCAGGGGCATAGTGGGCACAGGCCTAGGCCCAATGGAGAGGCAGCCAGCGGGCTAGCTCGGGCTCCGGCCTGCCCCATCTCTAGAGCAGTCGTCCTGGGACTCTTCACATCTCAGGACATTCCTCCATTTTTTACCGTTTTCTGTTCTCCTTACGGTTGGGTCTGCACTGGAGTGTCCAGCTTAAGATTTTTGCAAAAATATCCTCCATAGGAAGCTAGTGTGGGTCTGGAATAAACCCCCAAGCCATTGACATCAATGGGATGGCCACACCCTAGGAGGGGGGTTGGGGGCAAGCCATTGATATCAATGGGATGGCCACACCCTAGGAGGGGGGTTAGGGGGTGTTGAAACTCGAGCCCCAGTTGGTGAGCAGGCTCAACCATCACCCCATGACATCCGCCCCTGAGGTGCCGCAGGAGAGCCTAAGGGAGCCTGGTCACTGTGGGGACGTTGATGGTTCCGAGGGCACCCCAACCAGCGAGTCATGGAAGGAGTCCTGAGGGTGCTCCCCTCCCTGCCCCCTCACCCTGGGAGACCGTGGGCGACCACACCCCTTTCTCTGAGTCCCTGGCTCCCCTTCTAGCTGAGAGGACCGACCAGTTGGCCTCCTTCAGCTCCACCGCTGTGGAGTGTGGAGTGTGGAGTGCTCCCCGCGTCGGCCTCCCCATCCCTCTGCTTCCCAGGCCCCCGCACCCCCACATACAACCGGAGCAGAGGCCAAAACCCCCCTCCCGCCCCATTTAAGAATTTGCATCTCCAGGGGGAGGACTCTGGGTAGAGTTTCACTCTCGTTCACCTGAGCACCCACTGCCACTCTCCCCTGGCAGGGACGCCAGCAGGACCAGACGGCTGCCCGCTCCCCATCTCATCCCCTGGAGGAGGCACAGCCACCGCTCCACGGGGTCCACGCAGCCTCCTCTCTCCGCGCTCAGACAGTTTGTTGAAACTGGTGAAATGAAGCAGACCCCACCGAAAGGGTTCGATAAGAGCTGTGCATCGGCTTCGCGATTATTAACCGGGGGGAGTGTAACTCGGCTGCCTCTGCTAGTTTTAAAGAGCCCTCTCCTGCCCACACCTGCCCCCCTACCACGTGCCCATGGCTTTTCGTGCGTAATGCACGGTCCACATTTTTTTAAAATACATTTTATTGATTTTTTACAGAGAGGAAGGGAGAGAGACAGAAAGTCAGAAACATCGATGAGAGAGAGAAGAAACATTGATCAGCCGCCTCCTGCAAGCCCCACAGTGGAGATGTGCCCGCAAGCAAGGTACATGCCCCCAACCGGAATCGAACCTGGGACCTCACAGTCCGCAAGCCAACGCTCTATCCACTGAGCCAAACCGGTCTCGGCGCATGAGACACGTTTTATTCCCTCGGAGGGAGGGTGTTTGTGCCTCCAGAGAGAGAGAGGAAAAAAAAAAACCCATCCTGATTTTAGGATCCCTATTGGCTTACGAGCAACATCAGGAAAGAGGAACCATGTTGGAGGGATTCATACTACATAGGCATGATGCTAGAAAGAAGCAGCTTAATGTAGTTTTTAAAAATATATATATATTACTGATTTTTTACATAGAGGAAGGGAGAGAGTTAGAAACCTCGATGAGAGAGAAACATCGAATAGCTGCCTCCTGCACACCCCCTATTGGGGATGTGCCCGCAACCTAGGTACATGCTCTTGACCGGAATCGAACCCGGGACCTTTCAGTCCGCAGGCTGATACTCTATCCACTGAGCCACACCGGTTTCAGCAGTTGAATGTAGTTTTGGAGGCAGAAATGCTACCTTTCTTAGAACAAGGCTCGGCCAGCCACAGAGCCCACGCCCAGTCTGGCCCACATTTGTAAGGCGACCAATCGACATTTCCAGTTTTGAATGGCTGAAGCAATCAAGAGGAATACTATCTCGTGGCACATGAAAACGATGTGACATTCAAATTTCAGTGTCCATGAAGTCTTAGTGGGACATCGCTTCCATCCTTCACGTGTGTGTGGCTAATCCTGCTAACCGAACATATTCACAAGCTGGATCTTTACAGAAAAGTTTGCTGACCCCTGACCCAGAGAGTTTTTACGTCTTTTTTTTTTTTAAAACCGATCTATTTTTTCATACCGTTTCACAGATGGGTGAGCTGGGACACTAAGTGAGAATGGGACTTTAAGGAATGTTCTCGATGTGACTGAGCCCAGCAGACTGGTTATTCCAGGAGACGAGTCCCTTTCCGGCCCCTCCACCATGCACTGGCCCTCAGACGCCATCCCCCCACGGAAGGGCTGTTGAAATGCCCATTAAGAAAAATTGATCCTCAAGTGTGACATCACGTTCTTGATGACACGCGGGATCACGGCGGGACAGGATACACTGACCTGGGGAAAAGCGACTGCATTGAGAGAGCCCCAGGTGATTGAGGGGGAGAGAGGGGTGTGGAGGAGGCCACAGCTCACAAAACTGTGGCGTTTGTGGCAGGATCGCGTGGCGCTGAGAACTCTTCTCTCTCCGGTGACCATCAGAGCTGTGTTCGTGGCTCCGTGGCCACGTGGCTGCCTCCTTTGTCCCGCTGGCAACCCCTCAGGCCCCGCTTTCCCGGGCTGTGCTATTTTTAGGCGTTGCTTTCGCTCGGTGACATTTCTCAGGAAGGTCACTTTCCAATGCAACTTCTCACACACCGTGAAAGCAGCACCAGGTTGAGAATTCCCAGAACTGACTTTTAAAAAAACAATAAAACATTCTTCATGAAAACACAAGGATAATGAAATCGTCTAATTCATTGAAGAGCTGTAGGAAGCTCAGAGAAAGTACCACACAGCCAGTCCTGCACGCAGCCTCGGGAGTCAGGGGAGAAACGGTTGGCCCCTCCCGGGGATGGAAGGTATAAACCTATTCTGGCTCATAAATGACATTTGTCGCAGACCACATGAGGGGTGTTGCTTCTGGACAATGCCCTGTCCCCGCTGAGGGTGTCCTTCCCCAGCCCAGAATCAGCCCGGAGAAAGGGAAGGGAGAAACACGCGGGCCATAGGCACAGGGTAGCTTCTCCTCTGATTGACCTTGGTAACAATCAAGGGCAAAGACAGAGCAGCCACAGAGAGGTGGGCACACAGGATCTCTGTGCGTTGAGGGAGATGGTGGGCACATGAGGGCCCATCTACCAGGCTCTGGGAGCAGCGGGCCTGGGTCCCTTTACCGGGTGTCAGCCTCATGTCCCCAGAAAGTCACCTCACCCCACTACCCAATGTTCCTCATGGCTCCATCCATATACAGTGGTACCTCGAGATACGAGTGCCCTAACATACGAGATTTTTGAGATACGAGCCGTCGAGCGAGCGATTTTTGCTTTGAAATAAGAGCAACACTTGAGATAGGTGTCATCGTGTGGATCGGCCGGCTGCACACGACCCACCAGTTTACCAAGACTCGAGCATCTCATAGTTTCCCACGCCTCAAGGTTACGGAACGAATTAAACTCGTATCTTGAGGTACCACTGTATATCCATGCTGAACACTCAAACCGAGACTCCAAGTTAACTCGGCCTTAGAGGGACTGTCTGTGTCAGCCGATGCACAGGCCACCCGCCCCCTTGGACTTGATGTGACTCTGACCATCACCCTCAGGGAGGGTCATTGTCATGCCCATTGTGTACATAAGGCTCACTGAGGTTATTTTGGCCTGAAGCTGTGAATTCAAAGAATTCAAGTCTACACGAGTCTACCGCTCTGCCAGCCACACCCCAACCCCACTGCTCCTCCGCTAAAATGAATGGGACTAAGAGGGCTGTTGGGGAATTGGGGTTTCAGGTCAGGAGGACTTGCCCTCGTCGCAGTGATGTGAAGCAGTCACCCCTAGGCCAGGGCCCCCCAGAACCACCTGAGCAGACTCTGACACCATCTGCCCTGCCTTCCCGCAGTGGACACCACCTTTTGAGTTGGACCATGCTTTCTTGAAGTTAGCGTTTTAAAATACTTACACCTCTGGACCCATTTGGCAAGTTATGACCAGGTTAAGAATTGCTGAGCTGCTGAAACCGGTTTGGCTTAGTGGATAGAGCGTCGGCCTGCGGACTGAAAGGTCCCAGGTTCGATTTTGGTCAAGAGCATATACCTTGGTTGTGGGCACATCCCCAGTTGGGGACATGTAGGAGGCAACTGATCGATGTCTCTCTCTCATCAATGTTTCTAGCTCTCTGTCCCTCTCCCTCCCTCTCTGTAAAAATCAATAAAATATATTTTAAAAAAAAGAATTGTTGATCTTCTCTCTCTCATGAGCCATCCTACCCAACCAAGAAGGTTGTCCAATGTACAGCGGGCAGTTACCCTGGACCAGTGATCGGCAAACTCATTAATCAACAGAGTGGTGAGGCTCGCGAGCCGCCGTTTGCCGACCACTGCCCCGCACCATCTCATCCAGACCCAGAGGCTGAGCGGCCAGTCCAGCCCTGGCAGGACGGCTGAGCCTGCCCAGCGGTCACACTTCACACTTGCTCCTCTGCCACCTCTGACATTAATGGCTGGCGTCCCCACGGCTCCCTTTTCACCTTCTACCACGTGTCTGTCGCCTCGGCTTGTTAATGGCTTTGGGGGGTCCGGTGGCGCCCGTGTACTGCTGTGCCTTTCCCCAGAGACCGCCTCCAGCCTTTCTCCTTGGTAAAGGGCTGCTTACAACTTGTAAATCAGCCTGTTACCCACAGTCAGATGTTTGCCGGAGAACTTTCCAAACACGCTGGAGCCACCCGGAATGGGGCCCCTGGTGGGCATGGCGCAGGGCGCTTGAGAGACAAAAGCAGAAATTGGCAGGGTGAGGCCACCCAGCATCCGGAGCCCAGGAGAAAGCGTGGGCACCCCAAAGCAAGCAGGAAAACGCAGACATCGCTGCTGCCATCTGCCTCAGGAGTCCCGGCTCCGCCTCTCCTCTTTCCCCTGAAGCCTCAACTGCCAGCTTGCCTGGGTTTATGCGCAGAGCATTTTTTATTTAAAAAAATATATATATATATTATTGATTTTTTACAGAGAGGAAGGGAGAGGGATAGAAAGTCAGAAACATGGTTGAGAGAGAGACATCAATCAGCCGCCTCCTGCACCCCCCCACTGTGGAGATGTGCTCGCAACCAAGGTACACGCCCCCGACCGGAATCGAACCGGGACTTTTCAGTCCGCAAGCAGACGAGGCTCTATCCACTGAGCCAAACCGGTCACGGCAACACTTTTGATTTTTGAGACGACTTTTTAACCCAGGAAAATCTTTTCAAAAGTCAGGGGTCGTCTTCTACGCCGGGTGTTGTTTTATAGAGTGAGTATATCCCATGCTCTGTATTTTAACTGGAAACGTTGGCTGTGGCTCACGGGAAAAGAGGCGGGAGGTGAAGGGAAGCAAGAGAGTCAGCCCCGGCTTCACAGCAGCACACACTGAAGTCGCCGGAGAAACTGTAAAAGGGACTTGTCCCCAGAGAAGACGGCAAAGAAATGAGGAAAATGTGTTTGAGGAAGTCAGGAAATGGGGTGGGGGTGGGGGGCAGTATCTGAGGTCTTCCATGGGGCGCCTTCGAGGAAGTGCCGTCCCTTTATTGGGTGGAAGGGACAGGGAGGGGATGGCCGCCGCCCCTATTCAGATGCTGGCGTCTGAGAACTACGATGAGTGTTCCTTAGAAGCGCACCACGTTCTACACTTCTCAAAGCCCTTCCATGCCATCTTGTTTGAGCTGCCTCACAAGCCAACAGAAAGGTCAAGAAGGTAGCCGAAACTTTGGCTCAGTGGACAGAGCGTTGGCCTGCAGACTGAAAGATCCCGGGTTCAATTCCGATCAAGGGCATGTACCTTGGTTGCGGGCACATCCCTAGTAGGGGGTGTGCAAGAGGCAGCTGATTGATGTGATGTTTCTCTCTCATCAATGTTTCTAACTATCTTTCTCCCTTCTTCTTTGTAAAAAATCAATAAAAACATATTTAAAATTTTTTTAAAAGATTAAGAAGGTAGGTAACCCATAGAGAAAGAGAGGCATGAGCAGGTGGATGCCAACATGAATGGAACTTGACCCCACTCCTGATGACTGGGATCCAGGCCACCAAGAGAAACGCCCAGACACCTGCCACATGGGAAACATAACAAACCCTGATGTGATGGTGAGGCACTGGAGGTAACCTTCTTTAACCCTTTGTGCGCCATAAACGTCTACAAATGCGAGATGGTTTCCATTTTGGATGTGTAGCAGTTAACTGGTTAAACTCAGACCCTACAATCAGCAAGGCAAAAATAACGCTAACTGGCTTGGTGAACGCTCAGAGATGTTCAGAGAACGGTGCAACATTCTTACTCCTGTCGGCATTCATTCGACAGATATTTATGGAGGACCCTACTAGGTGTGAGACACTGTCCTGGAGATGATGATAACCAGCACAGCCTCCTAAAGTAAGCTTTCTGTCGGAGGGATCTAATTAACCTGCCTAGGACAGGCTTGATGTTTGGGTTAGAATTCACTCTGGTACTGTAGTTGATCTTGACATTGCCAGCTTTGGGGCTGTCCCTCACATATAACCCTCCACCAATGGAGGAAGGCCATGCGTGCTCATGCCCAGAGAAGGCATCAGCCCACAGGATGGAAAGGGTCAGGCCTCACATGCCCTTTGCTCCTCTAACCACTCCGCTAAACAGGCAGGCAGGAGTTTCACCATGAGCAGATGGAGATTCTGAGCGGGGAGGTGTCAGGCCCACGGCCCACAGCTAGAGACTGATGCCATGTTTTGGAGTTCTTCCAGAATGGATTGCTTTGCTGCCAATAGGAGGATGGAATGGGAGGGATAGGATGGGACAGTGCCAAAACTACTGTGCAGACCACAGATGGCCAAAGGTGAGAGATAAGAGACCCCGGTCAGGAGCACTAACCAAACACAGGATGCCCTGCTCCATTGGAATTTCTATGTCCCAAATGTTGTCTTTTGTGTTTTGTGTTTTGTGGCTAAATTTGGCAACAGTCTTCCTCCAGTCCACTGAGAAGTTCCAGACTGTGTTCCAAAGGCCCCTGCCATCCACTCCACTGGGACCCAAGTAGCAATCTCTTGAGAAGGAAGAAACTGCTTCCTTGCATGTGACCGGGTTTTGCTGCCTTCTTTAAAGGAGTGTTTGAGATGATGGGACAGACGTGACTGTCTCTCCCACCAGCAGAGAACCTGGAAGATCAACAAGACTGACAGCTGCCGTGCGTGGAGCCATGACCTGTGCTTCAACCCTTCAACACGCTTAGGATCAGCCACGACTTTCTCCATTTTAGAGTCCGTGATTGAGTCAATAAACTGAGGCCCAACAGGAAGTGTGAGGAGCTGGGATTTAAACCCCTACGGGGACAGGGTCTGCATTCTTCCCCATGACACCCCATAAGGAACGAGTGTGCATTTTCCTGAAACTGGACCCGAGCTGCTCCTAACAGGACTTCCTAACAGCTTCCAGCAGCGAGACCTCCCCCAGAGGCAAAGGTGCCTCAGAGCAGGAGGACCCGGGAAGAGGCCCAGGAGGCTCCTTAAGATCTGACAAGCAGTGGAAAGGTGTCAGAATGACGAATGCTGTGCTGCCTTCGACCAGTGGTCTGCAAACTGTGGCTCCACAAGCCCGTGGTTTGCCACTCTGTTGACTAATGAGTTTGCCGACCACTGCCTCATGCACTAGACCAGTGGTTCTCAACCTTCCTAATGCCTCGACCCTTGAATACAGTTCCTCATGCGGTGGTGACCCCCAACCATAAAATTATTTTCGTTCCTACTTCATAACTGTAATTTTGCTACTGTTAATGAGTTGTAATGTAAATATCTGTATTTTCCGATGACTTTAGGCGACCCCCGTGTTTTGGTCGTTCGACCCCCGCCGGGGTCGCGACCCACAGGTTGAGAACCGCTGCACTAGACTTTCCCTGTGGGGAGTGATGGAATGAATAAAACTTCCATCTTCTGGGGCTGGCTGAGGCTGTTAACATCTCCCTCTGGGGATCTGTTCTCCCACACGCCCTGGCCCATCCTCCCAGGAGGGTACTTGGCCCAGGGCCTCCCTCATCCATCAAAGCCCCCCAGCTGTCACAATGAAATGATTTGCCCAACCCTGGACATTTGGCAAGGGAGCAAACACAAATGATTTCCTCCAGGGCTTGTGTTGGTTAGAATTCAACTGCCAGCGTGAATGCTAACCCAGACATCTAGCCTGTCCTAGGAGCGCAGAGGCTCCCGGGACGTACCCATTTCCCATCGCCCTCAAGAACCGAAAGCAAAGGGCTGTGTCCTTTCCATTCTCCGCTTTGAGTCCTTGGCTACCCATCCTCCTCCGCTGTCATTTCACCTCTAGCGTTCGCAGACGAGGGTGAAGAGAGGGAGAGAATGCGAGAGGAGGAGAGAGCTAATTCAAAGTCAGACGCTTCCCGGGCCCAACCTCCATCCCACCCCCGCCGTCTGCCCACCACGCTCTCTGAAAGGCTTTTTGCATGAACAATCCATACAAATTCAATTTGGGCCTCACAATAGAATGGCCGCATAGAACCCGTGGAGCAGTGGGCTAACAACGAAATATGTGGGTCATCTTCGGGAGGGAACTTGGGTGGACATGACTCTCTTAACTCGGGGTGGGAGGCCGGGACTAAAGGCGGCCCCCCATGTTTCCAAGACGTTGTGATCAGACCTGAAACAGTAAGTACATTCTGGAAGATTCAGCAGCAGCCCAGGCACAGAAATGAAGCGTGACCTGAGTCCAGTCCTACAGATGGGGAGACGCGCTGTCGGAAGAAAGAGGAAACAACCAGGAGAAAAACTCTCTCATGGACCCCACGCACAAATTTTCATTGAGAAATACGTCACCGTTCTGTGTTGGGACAGACTTTATCTCTTGTTCTCAGGAGCTGGCTGCGTGTCGAGTTCTGTGCGCACAGCCGTTTGGACGCTCCCAGCTTCGCAATCTGCTCTTCCCCCACCCCGCCTGCCCGGGACTTCCCCCCAGAAAACGAGACGCAGGTCTTGGCTCAAATGGCACCTCCGCAGAAAGGCTTCCTGCCTGGGCCCCCCTCCAGGAGTTAGCATCCCCCTCCCCTGCGCCCCCTGCGCCTTTATGTCTCTCCATTGCACTTATTCATGGTCTTTGTCTCCCCAACAGGCCATGCGGGCAAGATCAGACTGAAATGAGCACCCAGGGTGGCTTTGAAAGGCAAAAGTGTTCCATTCAGAGGAGAGACATTCAGTATGGTGTGCATGGGTGTGCATGTGTGTGCGTGTGCATGTGCATGTGTACACACGTGCCAAGATCGGTGCTTCCCATCTGCCTCGATGTTAGGTTGGCTGGAGGCACCATACTCAGGAGGAAGTTTTTGGTTGTTTTCAGGAACAGACATAGATGGTTCACAACGTACAGAGCATTCTGTGCTCTGATGGGAGGACACTGAGCTTCAGAGCCTGAGGGACGTGTGAAGTGTTTAGAGGTGTGGGTGGGGGAGAAAGGGGACTCAAGGTAACCCCCTGGTGCCCCAGACTTGAGGGGGGATGGGGCGGCTCTCCGGTGAGGAAGGCGATCCCTAAGGCGGTAGCAAATCTGCAAAAGCAGGACAAAACCCCACACCCCTTCTCACCGGGGAGGAGAACGGGGGTGAGGGGAAGCGTGTGGGCACCTGGGAGAGCAGGGGCAGGGGAGTCTGACCCACAGACTAATGTCATGCGGTCCTGGCTGGTCCCTGTGTCCTGCAAGCCTCCGTCCAGTGCCCTGCCAACGGGGTGTGATCGCTCTCCTCCTGGGTGCTGGGGAGAAACAAGGTATGCAGAGTGTCTAGCCGGAGGCCTCACTGGTGCTCACACGTGGGTGAACTTTCAGAAGAGAGGCATCTGCTCTGAGCCGGCACAGAGCTCTGGGGCCTAGGACTTGGGGAGACATGCACTTTGCGAGCTCCCCTGCACGGCTCTGCATCGGAGTCACCAGTCTCCGTCAAGGCAAAGGGGGTGGGGACCGGAGCCAGGTGAGCGTGCTGGGGCCGTGGCCCCCGTGCCTGGCGCCGAGCTGAAACTCCCGGTTTGCTGCTGAGGTTTGGAGTCGGTGTCTCAGAGAGGAGGCACAACACGGGGACCAGCTTCCATTCTGGGACCCCCTTCACTCCCAGAAGGAGGTCCCTGGGGCCAAGTGCTGTGCAGGCCCCAAACCCAGTGCCCCCCTATCTGCCTGGCCCATCGCTCCGGGCCTCCTCACAGGTGGGGCCTTTAATGCAGGTGGATCCAGGTTAAGCACCTGAGAATTATTCCGTATTCTTTCTCAGCGGCAACCTGCTCAGATGGATGGAGGGCAGGTCAAGGAGTGAGGGGCAGGGAAGTGGAAGGTGCAGTGGGGGGAAGGACGGGGTCACATTCTCTTTGGTGTCTCACTAGGTGTTTTTTTTTTTCTCTAAAAGGTGAGAAACCAGATAACAAAACCGGAGAGAGAGAGAAAGAGAGAGAGAGAAGCAATGACTGAAGACTGGAGAGAGGAGAGGGTAATAAGACAGAGGAAGAAAAGAAGTTTATTTTCCAAGCATGAAGGAAGAGAAAAGAACAGGAATTGAATACAAGTATTAGGGTGCTCACCTGAAGGGGGTCCATTTATCCCGTCTCATGGGTAAGAAAGATACAAGAAACCCCGCTGACCCTTCGCCACCAAGCCCAAGCTTCACCCTGCCCGTGGGGTCCTGTCCCCCTGTGTGTGCTCCTTCCCTGAGCAGCAAGTCCCCAATGGCCACGTGCAGGTCAGGCTCCTCTGCAGCCCACAGGCCTGGTCCCCCCTGGGGGCAGAGCCTCTGAGTTTGGGGTAACTTGTTACACAGCAATCAACAACCAGAACAATGCCTGCCTCCGAAGACAGCCAGGATAGCCTATGAGATTGATGTGCAAAATACCTGGTGACGCACTGAACATTGTTATCACGGTTCCATTAACGTGGTTCATCTACGGTAATAAAAGCGGAATATGCTAATGAGACCAGACATCCTTCTGGACGACCTTCCGGACAAAGCCAGGGCCGTGAGGGAAGCCTGGGTCCCGGGTACCAGAGGGACACTGGTGCTGGCAGCAGGGGGAAGAAAGGCCGACCCTTGCACAAAACCGATTTCGTGCACCGGGCCGCTAGTTAATTAATAACCATTCGCATCTCTCTAGCAGGGCCGCTTTCTCGGTCCTCTCTAACCTGAGAAAGGGGCAATTTTCCGCGTCTTGCGAGGTATGCCGCTTGGGATGTAGGTCACCAATCAATCAGATTAAAACCGAGGCGCTTCCTGCCGTGGCCAGCCACCCTTTGGAAATCTGACAGCAAACCTCTTAATGGATGTTATTTGGAACCAGAGGGAAGTGCTCACAATGCAATCTCCGAGGGTAATGCCAGCAAAATCGGAGTTTTTGATGAAGAGTCATCATCACTTGGCCGTTTCTGTCCTCAGGAAAAAAAAAATGTATAACGGGAAGGTGCAGGGCCAAAACTTAACAGAAAGGACTGTCAATGCCATCACATTTTAAAAATGTGCTTGAGGTCAAATACGTTATGTTCTTCCTATTAGTTCTGTCCACACCATCCCGTCGTCCAGCTTCGCAAAGCTCTAGGCTGGGCAAGTCACAGAATAATAGACTTCTCCAGGACAACGCGGCAGAGACAATTGGATCAAAGTCACAATCCACTGGTCACTCCACAGGCTGGGGTTCTCTGCGTCTCATTAGTCAAATGGCTTTCTCGGTCCCATACCACTGATTGGAAATTAAATGTGGCTTTGAAGGCATTTGCGCAAGAGTTAGAAGTGTTAATTTCTGGCCTTCCTTTCAGATCTGTGCACGTAGATTCATACACGCATTGAACTGAATACTGCTTAAGTGGAGATATAGAGTCAATTTAATGTAACAGCATTATTGAATACCCAAGCTCTGAGAGGTGGCAGTGATATCATGGTGGCAAAACATTGCCCATGAAATTATCCTCTTTTTAAAAAATATATATTTTATTGATCTTTTACAGAAAGGAAGGTAGAGGGATAGAGAGTTAGAAACGTCAATGAGAGAGAGACATCGATCAGCTGCCTCCTGCACACTCCCCACTGGGGATGTGCCTGCAACCAAGGTACATGCCCTTGACCAGAATCGAACCTGGGACCTTTCAGTTCACAGGCCGATGCTCTATCCAACTGAGCCAAACTGGTCAGGGCTATCCTCTTTTTTTCCATAAATTAAATTGAAAATATTTAAAATTCAGAGCAATCATTCATACTTGGTCTCAATCCTTATGTGTTATGAAACAATTTATTTTGAGGACTTTGACATTGTTAAATATTTTTAAGTATTTCAGGAAGTATACGCTAAATGAATGGCTGGGCGCTGTACCTCATGTCCATTACTTGACTCAAGCTGATTACACATCGATTGTGTTTCTGTTAGCCTGTCCTCTCTCAGCGCCATCCACGTTGAACTTGTGATTGTCATCTGAGTGGTGGGTAGTTAGTACTTCAACATTGTGTTTTCCGGCCAACCTTCTTCCTGGGACTCATTGATGGCTTCTTTTTAACACCCTTTCATCTCGCTAATAGCCCCGAATAAAGCAGCTAAGTAACTCACTCGTGAGCTGGAGAGCAGAAATATCAACACTTCCATGCGGTGTTAGCTTCTTGGTCACGCTGGACACACAGTGTCCTCGGTCTGTTTACAGATGCCAGTGGAAAGTGTGCACGATGTGAAGCTGCCACGTAAAACAGAAACCATCTCAAGTCAGCTACTTGCTGACACTGATGTCATAGGCTCTTCCACACGGAAGGGTGGAATTCTGGACTCGAAGACTTCTGTCCGTGAAGGGAGCTTGGAGCTCCCTTTACTCGAGAAGCTGCCGTGCGATCTGTTTGCAGCTCACACAGGGGTGTTTCCACACACCCTCGGCCATGTCATCACATAGGCCCGTGCTCTTGACCAAGCCGCACACACCACGAGGGGTGAGTGAGTGAGTGTGCCCCTCCTGGTGGCTGACTTTCACTATTTAAAGGTGAAGAGTGAAGACAACCCACTGAAGGAGAATGTTGTCTCTCCTTCTACAGGACATTTGCTTTCATGCAACATCTTGAGAGTCTCTGGCTCTGAATGAATGGACTGGAAGCAGGCACAGGTCCACCTCTCTGACAGGTGTGGATACTGTTCGTGGTTCCTAAGTCTGAGTCTGTCTGTCCCCCTGCCCCCTCAGAGTCCTTCCATATTTCCTCATGCTTCCGGCTCTTTGGTGGTCTCTTCTGACATCTATTTACCCTTATCTCCAATCATTTTAGCCAAGAGGCATTTCCTGCAAAAAAAAATTGTCTAACAAATTTTTTAAAATATATTTTTATTGATTTTTTATAGAGAGGAAGGGAGAAGGATAAAGAGTCAGAAACATTGATAAGAGAGAAACATCGATCAGCTGCCTCTTGCATACCCCCTACTGGGGGATGTGCCTGCAACCAAGGTACATGCCTTTGACCAGAATCGAACCTGGGACCTTTCAGTCTGCAGGCTGAGGCTCTATCCACTGAGTCAAACCGGTTTGGGCGTCTAACAGATTTTTTAAAAACTCCTCTCACAATGACCCAGTACTTGGGAAATTATCTTGGAAACCTGTGAGAGTGACAACCCCAAGACTTCCAGAAAGAGGATCACCATGGAGGTGTGTTCTCATGTGTGACTGTGTTCTGCCTCAAACTGTGGGCTCTGTAAGCCTCTGTTTCAGCTCTAGGAATCCCCGGCACAGGGACACAGACTGCTGTCTGAGCACCTGGGTGTGAACCCATTTGTGGCCCTTCCTCAGAGTGTGATTTTGGAGAAATCGCGGAGTATGGAATAGCATGGGGCCGAAGGAACACACTGTTCTGTAAGTGTTGGGATGAAGAGGTAAAAGGGAGATGGTGGTGGGGGAGGTGGAAAATGAGAATGGATTTGAGAGAATTAACATGGAGGCCGGAAGTGGGTTGGGGTTTTGCTGTGATAGTTTTAACAAAAGATAAAGAGACAGAACTGGTCTCAGGGACAATGAAAAGAAGGGAGAGCAGATGTATTGGAATGACAATTAAGGACCAATTGACACCTCATAGAAGGAATGGAATGACTGAGAGGAGAAGGGAGAGGCTTGAAGGTGTGCACGGTGACTAGGAAGATGGTGCCAGAAAGGTGGCTGAGGCTGCTGTGGAGGATAAGATAGGAGCAGTGAGACTGAAGACCAGGTCTTGCAGAAGACAGGCAAGAAAGGTGAGGATTCCATCTAGATGGGGCTGGTTTGAGGTAGAAACTTGGAAAGTAACTACTTACATTTGTTCTTTGCTATTAGAACACCTTTAGAAAAATGTGAAACATGGAGTTGGTCATGGTGGACAGACTTAAAGATGGCCCCATGACCTCACCCCTAGTATGCACACCTGAATAATCCCTTCCCTTTGAATGTGAAGGATGGATGGAAGCAGAATATGGATGGATGGGGTTTTGGAAATATCCAAAGGATGGCTTGCAACAGAATATGGATGGATGGATGGATGGATGGACGGATAGTCAGGCAGACTGAAAGAAAGATGGAAAGATGAATGGATGGATGGGTGGATGGATGGATGGAAAGACGTGTGCACAGAAAAGATGATTAGATTAATGGATGAATGGATGGATGCATGGGTAGAAAACTCAGCTCAAGAGAGAAAAACAAGTTCAGCTCCTTTGAAATTACACTCCTGATTTGTCCATGGGCTCCTGGACATCCTAGAACTATGACATGTAAAACGTCCATAAGGAATACATAGTTTTCCTCTTCATCGTCTCTAGCCACATGTTCCAAAGATGTATTTTAAAGGCAGCAATAGACTAAGAATGTTTGTTTTATTAGGCATCAATCAAAGAACTTTCTAAAAATGAGCAGATTCAAAGACAGACATCATTCCTGCCATATAGAATTCTTCAGCGCGGACTTCACCTACTCAGCCCCCAACGGGGCACGTAGGGAGCTTGAGATATGGCACATTTCCTGAAGGGAGCACAGGACTCACTGTGGCCCTGCCTGGAGACTAACAAATTAATAAATTGAGCACATTCAGGCCTGCAAAATGCCGAGCTAGACATTCAAATGCCGTGGCTCCAAGCCTCTCTGCCTTATCTGCATTCTTGAAATTTAACCAAAGCTCCTGGGCAAGCCGGCTCCCCGGGGCTGATCTCTTGATACTGCGATGGCAAATGGGGTAATGAGCGCAGGTCTGGTCCATGCAGTTCCTCTCGCATGGAGCCGTGACTTCATCCTGCCTCAGCCCGTGTCTCCAAAAAATGCATCCCTCAGAGGCCAAAGAGCTGGCAAGCCGAGAAGCAGGGGACATGGTCAGGGAGAAAGCACACTTTGTTGTGAAGTCCTTTGGGGTGGGGACATCTGCCAACTGGCCACATGGAGCTGAGGACGTGGCCATGTGACCCAGAGGGAAGCGAACAATGATAGACACAAATTTTCCAGCAGCCTTGATCCTTAGCGAAAGCTGTTTCCAGATGAGGCCTTTCAGCAGCTTCCTACGGAGAGACCTCAAGGCGCCTCGGCCCTGGTCTGTACCATATGGATCATCTAACACACACACAGCATCCAGTGACACTGATGCTCGGTGATCCAGGAGCTCTGGGTTTAGGGTGTGAGTTAGCCAGACCTCAGCTTCCTCTTCCCCTGTGTGGCTGGCCCGGCTTGTACCGCTGTCCAGATCCGCCCTAGAGCAGCTGAAGCAAGACTCAGCGTGGCTGCCTGTCTGTTGGGCATTTGTAGGGTTCTCAAACGTCAGTGCCAGGACAGGCCTGACCCAGCCATCCATTTCAAGCGTTCATTTCACAGACGAGGAAAATGAGGCCCACATTGCGGAAGTTCGTGGCCATCCTGCACTTCAGATGTTAAGCCCCGGGATTTCTAGTCCAGTGTTCCTTCTACCAAGTCTAGCTAGCTCCAGTTTGAAACATAACTGCGCTAGGAAAGGCTGAAACCAAGGAGAGCTGGGTAGTTTGGGGCCTCATCTCTTTCTCATCCATCTATTCTTGCTCCATGTTTTCCATTTCCTATGCATCAAGTCTAAAGATGTTGGCCTTGGGTGGGAATAGAAAACAGACTGCATCCTGGAGACCAGAGTGACCAATTGGCAGTGGCTGCCTGGAGAGCGCGATGGAGGACACGGTGCCATGAGCGATGCGTGGTGTCTTTCTCAGACCAAGGAGTGGAGAAGGACCACAGGCTCGCATATGGAGACCCACCCATCGTCTCACCACATCCTTCACCTCCAACATCATGTTTTCCATCTTCCAAACAAGGGTGCTCTGGTGGAGTCTGACTCAACCTTCCCACTGAACTACATCTGTGCCTTCCTTCTGCTTTTGAGCTTTCTTCCTCTGTGCTTTCCTGCCTGGTGTTCTCTGCATGATGGTCTCCATCCATCAGATCAAACCACAAGGCCTGTTTCTCTACAGCCCACACAGGTACCCCCTGAGTTGCGACTGATCCCACAATTGGGCATTTGACTACAGTCTTGTTCTGTGCCTGTGCTATTTGCGTTGTGCTCATCTTTTGTCCCCAACTGGGAAAGGTGTCTTGAAGAGAATAGTGGAAACATAAAAGGTTTTCCACAATTGACATTAGAAGCCAAAGTGAACAGCGAATTTAGTTTTAATTTTTAGAATATACATGTATGTTTTATCACAGTTAGAAGAGAAGTGGCACTTGGGGATCCCATCTCCGTTGCCTCCTCCCCTCTCCTTCATTCAGCCACGACCTCCTTCCAAATGCGCAATCATCATGAGCTTCAGACCAAAGCAGCATTTTCTAAAACCCAACCCAACTGTATTCTTAAGCAAATCAATCCTATCTACTACAAGAGTCATATGCAAATTGACCATCACTCCAAAACACAAGATGGCCATCCCCATGTTGTAACAAGATGGCCAGCAGGGGAGGGCAGTTGTGGGCAACCAGGCCAGCAGAGGAGGGCAGTTGGGGTAGCCAGGCCAGCAGGGGTGGTTGGTTAAGGGCAACTAGGCCAGCAGGAGAGCAGTTAGGGGAGACCAGACCTGCAAGGGAGGGCAGTTGGGGGCAACCAGACCTGCAAGGGAGGGCAGTTGGGGGCAACCAACTGCCTACAGAGAAGTGATTAGGGAGTGATCAGGCTAGCAGCAGAAGCAGTTAGGGGCAATCAGGCAGGCAGGCAAGTGAGCACTTGGGAGCCAGCAGTCCTGGATTGTGAGAGGGATGTCCCAGATTGGAGAGGGTGCATATTGGGCTAAGGGACACCCCACCTTATGCACGAATTTCATGTACTGGGCCTCTAGTTTAATATAAATTCTTGGCACTTCAGTAAGTCAAGGGGAGAGATGGTTAAACCTTCCAAGTGCAGTGTTAACTTCAGCTAAACAGATGTTCGCTGTCATCTATTGTAGAATTCCGTGCTCAGAACTCAGCAAGGAAGTCAGATAGAGACAACCTCCCTGAAGAGTTTTGCTTTTGGTCTCCATCCAAAAATGGTCGTAATCTCTTCCCCTTAGCAAAGAGCTTGTTCTTCCCCAAAATAAAAAAAAACACACAATTATCAGTAACGTAACTTTGAATAAAAACAATACCAAATTAATGTTTTATTTATACAGTGGCCCTCTCTAACACATCTCTAGGAATTTGTATTGAGGCGGGGAGAGATACAAGAAGCATAAACAATCAGGATCTTTTGCCCTGATTAAGGCCAACCCCCATATTTTTCTAATTTCTTTCTAGGTAGGACTGTTCGTGTTTTTTTGCCAAACTGGTGGGTATAGATAATCAAAGCCCTTTCCTCCCAACATTCATCCCCCTCCCTAACATGGTTCCTTCACTTCCTCTCTCCTGCGACTGGCTGGAGGGCCTCTGAGTGTCCAACTGTCTGGAGACTCGCTCTCTCCTTCCATCAAGTCTGGCTGGAGTCTGGGAGCCAGCGGGGCAGTGTTTGTGGAGCCAAAGCGGAGATTAACTCATGTTTTAGAGGTGACCTCTGCCCACCCCTTCGGAGGCATCCCTCCCCTCCTGGCCTCTCTCCCCAGCAAGTCGGCACCTCCATGATTTCCTCTGGAGGAGCCCCTCCCTGCCCAAGACAAGACCCGACACAGTCCCCACATGCCTACCCTCACCTCCCGACCACCCCCTCCTTTCCCCCATTCTCCCCTCCCTCCCCACCCCCGCTCACCCCCATGGTTGCCTTCTCCTCCAATGGACCTGGTCTTTGTTGTTCTAATTAGATTATCTCTGCCTCAGGGACCCAGGGACCGGTCCCCAGCAGCCTGGCTGGAAAGGCAGGAGGTCCCTTAACCTCTGTTATCAAGAGGCTTGTCATTTAGCATGTAGATCATCCAATTCCTTCCATACCAGGGGAGCAATTGCACATCTTAATATTGATTTCTTGGGAGATACAATCGCCTGCATTCCTGAGTCAGACTCACTTACGGCAGCTAAAAGGTTCCACTTAGGTTATGAGACGGCCCCCACCCCACCGACATCACGTGCTCCATCCCAATTTCACGTTACACAGCAGGACGGATCGGAAGGGCTTGGTCCTTTTCCACCCGGGCCCGTTTCGGAAGGAGCCTCCGCCGGAGGAGACACGGGAGAAGCAATGCCGGCTGTTTTACCAGCGGGTGCCTGTGGGTGGGGTAGGGTGGAGTGGGGTGGGGGAGTGTTCTGTCATTCCCACCCCCACCCACACCCACACGGGCCCATGCTTCCTCTACTTCCCACGCTCCACCGCTGCGATGCTGGGCTCTTAACTGAATGAGGCCAGCTTGTCCGGATTGTGTTTTATGATGAATTAGGGGGATGGGCTGTCAAATGACGCTGGGGCATTTTCTTACCAGATACTCGTCCAGGGCAACGGGAGGCAGAGAAAGAACAGGTGAACTACAGCAGCACAGGGTCACAGTGCACCGAGCTCGGGACAGGTAGAGGCACCGATTCCGTACCGTGAAACAGTATGCGAGACAGAGGCAAATAGCAGCCAATGGCCAGATGTACGATTTGTTCAATCTAGAACAGCGGTTCTCAACCTGTGGGTCGTGACCCCTTTGGGGGTCGAAGGACCCTTTCACAGGGGTCGCCTAAGACCATCGGAAAATGCAGATATTTACATCACGATACATCACAGGAGCGACATTTCATGGTTGGAGGTCACCACCCCATGAGGAACTGTATGCAAGGGTCTCGGCCTTAGGAAGGTTGAGAACCACTGATCTAGAAGTTTCCGGGCCCCCTGAACGTGAGGGCGCCCGCTACCATGAAGCACGTCGCTCTCCATGGCCACACCCAGCACAATAGCTGACCAGCGCTTCCCCAGGCTGAGCCGTGGGCGTGGCAGGAGCAGGAGCTGCATCGTTGACACCTGTCACCCCCACCAGCCTTTCCCACAGCAAGCTGGGAGGTGTGCGCTCTTCATGATGCCCATCTTACGATGACGCTACCAGGCCCAGCGAGAGTCTGTGATTGGCTCAGGTTCCTAGAACCTGTAAATAGCAGAGCCCCATTCCAAGCCGAGGACCCCCGTCTAATTCCTACACTTACAGTCCGAACTAGAAACTGCTCTCAACGCTCTGCTGGTCAGTAAGGTGCATTGCTCTATGCCAGCGGTTCTCAACCTGTGGGTCAAGACCCCTTTGGGGGTCGAATGACCCTTTCACAGGGGTCGCCTAAGCCTATCGGAAAACACAGATACGATTCATAACAGTAGCAAAATTAGAGCTATGAAGTAGCAACGGAAATAATTTTATCGTTTTGGGTCATCATCACATGAGGAGCTGTCTTAAAGGGTCGAGGCATGAGGAAGGTGGAGAACCACTGCTCCATGCCATCACCCGTGCATCTACTCATCTTCCAGGGCCCGGGGCCCAGAGGACATACAAGGCGGAGCAGGGGACAGAGGAAAACCCTGCCATCCAATAAGGTGATGGAGAGAGAGAGGAACAAAATTCGGGAGGAATATTGGAGACATCTTTCTGAGAGATTCCACAGAAGACTTTAGGGTGTCTGTTGGCCCCCCTTGGAAAAAGTCCTTGCAAATATCAGATGCCCGCGAGAGGACACGGAAAGGACCATGCCAAGCGCTTCTTCTTCAAAGTCTGCCCTGTGCACCAGCTGGTGCGATCACGCCGCTTCCCCGGGTATTCGTGGGCACGCGTCCATCTTGTGGGCTCTAGAAGCAGGTTACCTGTTCCTGCCTGTTGAAGGCTCCCAACAGAAGAGGAGACTTTAAAACACTCTCAGCGGGGAGCTGCTATGTCCGGAGGACAGACATGAGTGCATGACTTTCCCGGCGCTGCTGTGAGTTGAGGAGTGAGGAGCGGCATTTACCGTTGCTGTGTGGTTATGTATGACGCACGTGTGCGTGGGCAGCCTTGCAGGTTCTGTCCTGGAGCCTCTAACCATGATTGCATGGCTTTGCTTACCTACTGGCCTCACCCCATGGGACAGTGTTGTTGGCGGAACTACAAGGGCCTCGTTCAGGGTGTGGCGGAAGTGTTTGAGATGGGAAATGAACACCTGGATTCTGTTCCCAACAACCCCTCCGCCTCTCCTGGGATCGCTCGTGTCTCCATCTCTGTCTCTGGGGCGTGGAAGAGGAGGCCATGGAACAGAAGGGGCAGCAGGGACTTTAAGAAGAAGTGCCATTCGTTTAACAACTTATTCCTGAGAAGCTGTGTGTGCCCTGAAGAGCAATGATCTGTGACCCGCCCTTCACATCTGTTGTAAAGGCTAACCGTGTGTTTTACCCGGGAGGACCTGTGTTTATCAGTGCCTTGACTAGACATTGCAAGGGTAATAATGTGTTTGCTTGACAAGAAGGCGTGGATTTCACACTCCCATTTTAAGGTAAGGATCCAGACTCATCTAGTTCTAACCAGGGTCTTCCTAAAATGACCAGGATGAGTCTTCACAGAAAAGTCACCATGTCTACACTTGAGCATGTATACCGTATTTTCCGGCGTATAAGACGACCCCCAACATTTCCAGTTAAAATATAGAGTTTGGGATATGCCCACTCTATAAGATGACACCTGGCATATAACACGACCCCCTATTTATACACCGGAAAATATGGTAAATTGTCTTCCACACTGTGCCCATCCAGCAGTTTCAAGTCCAGACCTGATGTATTGACACTAGAGGTGACTAGTTTGATTACAAGTTAATCAAGTTCTTTGAGAGACCTGGAAGAAGAAAACACACACACACACACACACACACACACACACACAAAGTAATTCAAGGATTCTGTCCAGACTGAATAGTGTGGCCTAATAGATTGAAAGCCTGCGAGAAACCAAGCTGTGGAAAAGTAATAATGTTAATAAAAATGTGATTTCAATCCCTGCTTGGCGACTGTCCTGGCTCAGGCCACCAGGGCTCCGTGCCATCAGATGCATTAATGCTGAGACACCGGTCACTCGTGGAGGAGGGGGAGATCCCGGTAAAAGCTTTTCTGCCTGTAGATCTGGGGGAGCTGCTCATAAGCCTTTGTCCTGAGTAGTAACAATGGATGACCCCCAACGACAGAGGCAGATAAACAGCGATGGTGCCACCCAGTAACTGAGGACAGATCGGGTATGGCAGTGACTAAGAAGACATGTAGAAAGAACTCCTGTTCTCTTGTTCTCTCCTCCTGTCCATTTTCAGCTGCCGCCACCCCGGAAGGGTGTAGGACTGTGGCTGGAGGAGAGGAGAGGAGAGGAGAGGAGAGGAG